>JAUZTA010000014.1:9118293-9130358 GCA_034780835.1 Ctenochaetus striatus | reverse complement strand
GCTTCAAAGTGAGAACAGAGAAATTCAAATCATCTCTCCCCCTCTCTTTCATTTTTAATTTCAGGCTAATTAAGGAAACTGGATCTGGTTTATGCTATCAAGCTCCTCTGCCCACACAGGAAATTCAGAATAAAAACTAGGCCCAATTAGGAGCCTGTTTGCACAAATGCATGCCCAAAAACAAGGAGGGGGGGGGGGGGATCAGTTCCTGCTGGGGGAGCAGATTGGAGAGACAGCACAGAGCTCATCCTACAGTCCTAGAGATCATCTGATAACAGGATCCTCGACAACAACGTGAAAGGCTCTAATTGTCTCAGCTGAACACAAAACCACACACATTAACATGTCTACCTACATGCTGAAATTCTCAGGCATGCGCTTTCTGTTTCATCAAACCCACAATCTAAAACCTGAATGCAAGTACACACATCCACTCATGCACACGTTTGTATCCACCAAGCCTCGCACAGGCCTTAGAGAGTGCTATTTATATCAGCCTCTCATCCATCTTCCAACTCTCCCATGGCCTGGTAGTTTACACAGGGTTTGGGAAATGAGGACAGTTGGGAAAGAGGGATATCATAGACTGTTACTGCACGTCCTTGATGATGTGTGCTACTTAACAGACATGCAGTAGGCGGAAGGGAAGGAAATCAGTGTGTTGTCTCTGAAGGTACCTTTCCAATCTCGTCTTTTAGCTTGTACTGGTTGAGTTGAACACAGTCCTTGAAGAGAGAGAGGCAAGAGAAAAGAGAGGAGGAGAAAATAGGTTCTTTTCAAATTCATCACACCAGATATTTTAGCAGTTAATTATCCTAGACATATCATGTATTTTCTTACAAAATCAGCTTTTCTAGGAAAAATATGTCAAAAAGTCTTGTGCATTACACTTTCCTTTCATTTTTCCTTTTTACATTTCCATCTTCAAAAGATACTCATAAGTGAAGTGTTTTGCACATCAGTGTGACCAAGAGTGCCTGACGTCTCCCAGTTCGAGACACATTTTCTGTTCTTGTCAGCATGTCAGTGTGACTCTGCAAGCACTGCTCTAGTTCAGCGTCTTCTTTATTTTTTTAGATTGACTGGAGATAAAACATCGACAAATCTGGACGAATCCAGGTTTGCATTTAATTAGACTCATCAGAGGTAAAAATAATCAAAAGCAAGAAAAAAGCCCTTTTTTTAAACTTAGATTTTGATATGCTGCCCAGCTATGACATTTCTGTTGTATATGTTGCAGTCTTCAAAGATGTTTTCTACTTTTATTTGTATAGTGAAAAGCAGTGTGGATTTAAACAATAAGTGAACACAAACTCTGATGGAAAAAAAATCGAACCCAACCTGCAGCTTGAAATTCATGTGAAAAACGAGAGACTCTTTATTATAAAAACATATATAGCGGAATATAATTTGTGCTCTTGTTGGTCTATATAACCCTGGTTCTGAAATAGTTGTAAAGGTAAATAAAATGGAGAATGCAATCATTTGCATACAAAACACTAAACTTACAGTGATATCAGCCACGTGACAATTTAGTCCAGAACATATGATAGTATTTTCAAAAAAATGTGAATTGTTTTCATCATTATGTGATTCTGCGAGAGCATATGTATATAATTTTAGGCTCTTAATTTCTATAGGAAACCCAAAACAGTTGCCCTGAGAGTAATTCTTCCTACAGAGCATGACATCTACGGTTTTCTGCATCTATGTTTAACAGGGATCACAGCTATTATCTACATCTACTTAGACTGTAAAACCTTACCTTTGTGTCCATAAGGCTCAGCCAGTGAGCTGCTGCTTTTAAGACAAATGCACATGTAGTTCTGCTTACTTTCAGACAAGTATGATGTGATATTTTGACAACTAACAGATGTTCAGGAAGAGCACCTCTGCAGGAGCCTGGCTCTGTGTAAGCACTGGTTAGTTTGTTCATTCATGTGTAAGGCTTTATAACAGTGCACAGTTCTTCGGGGAATACACTGATCAGATGGTGCAGCATCCATTAATTATATAATCCTAACTATTATTGCATTAGCTCTAACCTCATATTGGCTAGTTTCCTGAGATTTCTTTATTACTTCTTGATCGCAGACAAATAAAACTGACTTGGTTTTACAGAGGATAAATACTCCAGTAAGCTACTGGTAGCAATACGGCAAACAGTAATTACAGCATTATATTGTGTTAGCTGTTTTGAATTTGTTCCACACAGGCTGGGTCACATTTAAATACTAACTTCACCGAAGGCACTTAAAAAAAGAAAAAAGCAACACTAAAATTGTGGTAACCCAAAGGCTTGACCATACCTGAAGGTCTGTGATGGAAACACTGTGTGATTCCACAGTGGGCCGCCGGGGCAATCGCGGAGAGGAGTGCGGTGATGTGATGGGAGAATATGGGAGTGACGGGTAAATATAGCGACCGTTGAGTCCTGGAGAGCTGCAAGGAGATGCTGTTGTTTGTGAACGCTCCTGCAGAGATAGTTTCCTGTCTGACAGATTTAACTTTCCCCTTTGCTCTTGGCTTTCGGGAAGCAGAGCCTCTGATCGGCCAACTGTGTGAGACAGCAGGTCACAGGAAGGAGTCCGGAAAGGTGTCACCACAGAAGAAGCTGACTCGGGCGTCTCGGAACTGTCCATTTCTTCTACCTGAGATGTGATATGTTTCAAATACATATGCTATTGTCTTTGTATGGGCATTACTGTATAGTGTTCAGCATTATCAACTTTGTACGACACTTCAGTTTACATACATATGTACAATGGCAACACCTGTTTTATATAATACAATCCATTATAACAGAAACTTTTTTGAAATGAACTTTACTTTTTGCCAAGACTGCATCAAATATTTCAAATGTTGATTTCACTCAAGCTAATGATCTTGAATTCACATGTATATACGGATTCTTAAAATCCATAATTGAGTTCATGTTATAGTAAGAAAATTTTCTGAAAATCACAATTACAAAGCACAGATCAGATAAAATCTGAGATGGGCTGTAGAAAAAATAAAATTTTGGTCATATACTATCATGTATCAAAAAAAAAAAAAATTAGGTAGAAACCCAAAGGTCCAATTAGGTCCCATCTCTTATATGTTTATTAGTGTTATTGAGACTGTTTCACCTTACCTCCTCTTCTCCAGTCTCTCCGGGTGGTCTGCTGGGTTCGTATTCCGTGACCACAATGAGGGACTCCATAGGGTCTGGGGAGGGGGTCTCAGAGTGAGTGTTCAAAGGTGGAGCGGGACAGCTGCACAGCAGATCTGGCAGGGGTTGTGAGGACTGTGCTGAGGGTGCATGGCTTCCACAGGAGGCTGGCGGCTCAGCAGAGGGCCATGGGGTTACATGACAAGGAAACATGGTGCCTCTTCACATAGACTGACAACCGCTGCTCCATTAGACGGAAACCTTAGGGGGGGGGGTTGGTATCTAAAACAAAGGAAAGAGTTGAGAATGAGAAAACACAAGAGGAGAACAATCGCTGGCCTATTAAACACCAATGACTCGATTAATATTTTAAGCCATTTAAGGGGTGAGACGTACTGACAGATGGCACATAAAAAAATTCAATAAACAATGGATAACAGATGTACATTCCTTTTTTTTGGTAAGGTCTCTACATTGAAAACTCCTCAAATCAGTAGTACTCTTTAAAATTCTAGTGATGATAGTTACAGACATAGGCTCATCTTGTCATCAGTATCCTATTCCCTCCAAGCTAAACTTCCTTTCCACTGGGGTACCACAAGGATTGGTGCTTGAATCCCCTTCTTTTATCAATATCTTACATGGTTTCTCTTACCATATCAGCTCTCTGTCATTTCAACCAGACCCTGTGGGCCCAGATCACCATTTTATGCTCAGTCCCTCTTAGACCCTAATTCACTACCACCACCCCTGCTCAGCATTATATCCAACTCAGCTCCACATCACTATTAAAAATCAGGCCTTATCAGCCTCAATGGTCAAACTGGGTCTGTACTCCCCAGTATGCAGTACTGATAGTTCTACATTTCATTCTTTGGTTTACCAAAAACCTTTTCTCCAAAAGTGATTCTCACAAGCTGGTACACTTTCTATACTCTCCATTAGAGATGAAAGGACTGGTTTAATGATAAACCACAGTAAAATGCCTGACGGTTAGTTTTACCATTTTAGGTTTAATCATTATTAAAACAGTGTTTTATTACCACACTTTGAAAAACTCACTGTCCAGGAGAAACACCAGACTCCTCTTTGTATTTATGGTATTAGGGCAATTGGGCTCACTACAACTATCACTGTCTTCCCTCTGTGGGTGTTTGAGGTGTTACATACATGTAAACACTTAAAGTAAAGAGAATATAAAATATCCAGGTATGTACGCATTACGGTCAAACCAGCCTTTGGGAGCACCATGAAAAAGGTCATAAGGCCAGCTTTTCTGTAGACTGTTAAGGTAATGGCATTATGGCATTGCTTGCATTAACCCACTGGTGCTTGCCTATAGCGTGGCTTCAAGCATTGGCAAATACCTACCTAAATAGCCTCATTCAGGTTGATGAGCTTACTTGTTAACTACAATCTGTCAAATAATGACAACTTTCCTATAATGAATGCAGGGCTGGAAATCTCAATCTTGCCCTTTCACCTGTTTGTTACAATTTTTGAGGGGACATTAATCCAAATAACAGGCTCCCTCTTCCTCTTTTCTTTTCAGATTATCTCTATGTCAAGAAAAATTACTGTTTTCTCTCATGTCTTACTTAATGTACTTGCAGCGTTGCATTGCCTGTGTCATGTTTAAGTTGGAAATGCAATGTGGCATTTATTGCTATATATCTGTGTGTGGTTTTGGACAAAAGAGATTACCAAATAAATAAACATACTACTTAAACATAGCATACAATTATGTTGACTGAGGTGAAAAAAGGACACATGCTGATCACAGTGTTTGCAAACACCAACAAATATTATTAATGACACGCATACTATCATCAGCTGTTTTAACAAAGGCATAGTTTCCAGTTTAAACCAGTTCTACTGGCACATGAATCCTTCATAGCATGTTTAATCATTGCACAGAGTACAGAGCTTGGAGAATAAGGTCACTGGATTTATAACCCTGCTTTATGACTGGAGTAAAGGAAGGAGACAGGGTTATAGATCCATATTTAATCAATACTAACTTCCTGCTTTAGGATTACTGTTTTGGTCCAACCCATAAAACAACAACTTTGTAACTAAAATTGAACTACACTGAGGGATATCATTAAAAGTTGTACTTAATATGCATGTTGCAACCAATACTTATGACTTACCAGTCCCTGATCTACCTTAAGTAAAATCCCTCGACTATTTCAGTGTTCACTAAATTTCCTCATTTTTGAACTGTGGCCAGTCAGCAATGTACTTCGAGCTGCTGTGAAGAGGGAGTCAAGATTAACAAAAAAACAGATAGTTACTGTATCTCTACCTGATGCTGAATGTAAGTAAATATTTGGGTTCACATACATCCTGTGACAGATGATGACAGAATGCATATCTAAAACTAACTTTTATTACCTTTACATACAACTGCAGCACAGTTTTTGAGGGGGCAGCATGAACCAGGTGGTTGCCATAATGAAAGGGTGTGAGGAAAAAAACATCAGACATGCTGTTCATTTGCTCCGAAACATATGTAGATACAGCTCTTTCCATAAGAAACATCCCTGGCTCTGTCCTTTTTTAAATCACTGTTAAGTGCTAATTAATGCATGCAAACACCTCTAGAAGCACAAACTTTAGCTCTAAGTGGACAGATTTGACGCATCTATAAAAGCAAGAGCCCTGCTTTCTTTTGATGTCAGTTATACAACATGTTTAATTATTAGCTGTACAGCATAAAACCTTTTTTACATAATTTCAAGAGAGCCATTTCCATCTCCAGTCCACTCAGCCAATTATGTGATCAGACTCTGTGAGAGGAATGGAAAGGGAAGGAAAGGCAGTACAAAAATAAAGAAAGAAAGAGACAGACTGAGAGAAATCCTTGGTTTTCGTCATAGTTCTGACAGGATTGTGGCATTATCAGTGTGTGGGAGCTGAGTAAATGACACAGATACAGAAAAACAAGGGGAAGCCATCATAAAAAACAAGACAGTGGGCGCTACAGCCAGGTTCAGAATGAAGACTGTGTGTGGGAAGAGACACCCACTCCAGGTGGCCTCTCTCCCTCCCTTACCAGCCTATATATAGTGATGTAAAGAATAATGAACACAACTGCTTTATTGCTATAAATTTACTTCCTAGTCTTCTTGACTGATTGGTCTCTTCAGCCCTAAAACATTGTGTAAGATCACTATCACAAATGCTACTCCCTCATCACAATTCTGGTATTTTCCTCCAATACCTAGTATCATATTATAAAAAACTATACGCTTATCAGTGTTGCTCATTTCTAGCAAAGATTGTCCTTTTCAAAGTTGGTCTAACATATTTGGCCTGTTTGGCCTTTAATTCTTCCTGCTTATTCTTGAAAAAAATATCTTGAAACAACTATCCTAATTTCATTCAGCTTTAAAAATTGAGCTCTCGAAAACCAGCTTGACTTTTGACACTCACTGCCACCAAACTAACACAATGTGCCCTGATAAGTAGCCTCTGTCTCGGCGGAGTTCAGAAAAATATAGAGACATGGCCTTGGATGGAACTCATAATGAACCAGCTACAGCAGACATTTTAGTTTCAGAGAAGAGAAGGCACTTACTGAGCTTGACCTTCTCTGATCTAAGATAAATGAATAGGCGCAAATCAAGGCTGGTTTACACTCAGTAGAGGAGGTTTTTACACAATTTCTACAATATCTCTGCATATCCCACCCTCTTTCCAGCAGGGGCTTGAAAATCTTTTCTTAACATCAACCAAACAGTGGTTAATTATGTGTAATTATGTTTTTTGTAGTTTGATGTCAACATTCAATGTCTGGCTAGCAGGATTTGTAAGTATTTGAAAGTATGAAAAGTCAACAAACATTGCTCTATTCTAGCTGAGTTGCTCTCTCTGTTGGTATTTTAGTGTCATAGCCACAATTATGGAAGTGATTTACAGAAACTACAAACTACGGTTAGCATATCACTCATTACAGTCCCTTACCTTGGAGTAAGAAAGCTACAGTGACAATAACTTACAACAAGTCACTGATCCATTTTCGATCCGAGACTCATGTCTTACCGAACTACTACTATATGCAGGCTTTTAGCAAAACCCACACAACATCAAATCCCTCTTTGATAGACATCCTTGCTAACTAGGCTAAGCCGCACACAAGCACTTAGATAAAAATGCCACCAACCATGGTGGGCTGAAGCAGCTCAGCTCTGAATGTCTCTATTCCTAGACAAAGATATTGTTTAGCATGGAAAACTGAACTGCTGGCTAAAGCCCTAAACTTCCCTGATCCTTGGTGATCACAGCAGCTGGACAAAGAAAAAAAAAAAGATTGGAGCCTCATGAAACACTAACAGATGCTGCCTAGCTCCAGATGTCGTACTGCGCCTCTTATCATAACAAAAGTCACATGTCCTGACCTCCACTATCCGGGAAGAAGGGGAGGGGAGGAGAGGACTTATCAAAGCTCACAGGGGGTCCACGCCATGTACAGCATTAATAGCAACACAGACACAGTCCCACAGACATACAAGTACAATCAGGGCCATCTGGAGCAGAGGAGGATCCCCAGCTTCATTAAAAGATCAACAGGGCAACCCTACAGGGGATCTGCGGAGTAGTGAATGAGATAAGCTCCAGTAAACAAAACAGGAGGAACAAGCTTTCTGAGCTAACTTCACTGTAATCTTTCACAGTTAAATATTAGAGAATATGATAATATTTAGCAGTCAAGTTATTTCACTCCAAAATGAGGCTTTTTTAATGCTCTTTTAAGCTGTTAAAGCATCATCAACACTATTTGTGCAAAACAAAGGAAAAATATGGATCAAAATATCCGAGAACTCAAGTGCTGGCTTCAAATTGAGTGCTTTGTTTTACTGACAATCAAATCCCAATTACAATAAAAACATAGAAACTAAAGATTTTCACACATTTAAGAAGCTTAAACTGGAAAACGTTCGACAGTTTTTTGCTCCACTTGAACACTTGAATTTCGTTAATGGTTAACTCAGTAATGTCCGAACTATGATACTTGTATTGTGACAGTAATTTTAACATAGCATATCCCAGTAAAATTCAAAAATGTGTTTTTTAAAATATAAATATTCAAACATATAAAAGAGGTAAATGAACCGACTTTGTCGACAGAGATCATCTGAAGTGGCTCTGATAGCTTAGATAGTTAGCATAAATAGAAAGTGCTGCATTTAAGGCATGAATTTCAATGACATATAAATTTAGATGCGGTCTCATAACATTTAAAGGCCTCAGAGTACTTCACATATATTTGAAAAGGAAAAAAATAAGAGTAACCTATACATATTGGTGTCATATTCTATAAAGACCATGCTAATGCAACTTAAGAGTCTTTAAAAGCTTTGTAATGCTAACGTTACATTATGCAAACAAAACAGAGTCAACCGTTACATTACAATCCACATCAGCATTAAGTTGCTTAGAGCATGAGTATTAAACAAGCGTTAACCCAATTTAAAAAATAGACCAAGGTTCCCTATTGACTCCACATTGTGTCAGCTACAACACAGACATAAATTAACGTTACCGTAGCTTTTAACTAACGTTACATGTTAGAACGTTACCGTTACATGCAACTGACATAACAATAGTTTTACGTTACCGTTCTCAGTGCAGTGATGGGTAACTTATAATTAAAAATTGTCACACTAACTGTAAACATTTAAACGAGTAAGAGCAGTTTATTATGAACACTGTCAGGGATAAGCGAGTGTTACCGTCGTCTTAGCTAATAACTTACCGTTAGCTCTACGCGTCAAAGCCAAACAGCTGAGCTAACGCTAGCAGCTGCTTCATCTGTCAAAGATACAGATGTTGATGGGCAGGAGTCAAGGATGCTAGTGCGACGGAGTAACGTTCATCAGCAGCACGATGACAATGCAACGGAGGACAACAAGAACCAAAAATCACCTGTAAAATATGAAACCTTACCTTGAGGTGTTACTTAGGCCCACAAGTCAGAGTTGTGTGGTTCCTTCTCCGTCTTTGGCTTCGGTATAAGAAGCGCCTGTACTTCATCAGCTAGCTAACGCTAGCTGTTTGAGAAGCGGGGGGGAAATGTAGCAGACCGATAACCCATCTAGTGATGGACCAATCCAGCTGAGCACACAGGTCTCGTGCCTCACATGGAGGAAGTGTTTGAACAGCGTGGTAGTGTAACGTTTAATACTTTCTGCGACGTGCTTCTCAAAAAACCCACATTCGTAAAGGAGTGGAGATTGAAGCTACCTTTTGTTCTCCCTTTTCGTTCAACTGAGGACTTTAAACTAGACAAATCATGGTTCTTGAGCATTTCTACTAACCTACATGTAATTCGTAGCTGTTTGGCTCCACCATGTGGTGTAATGGAAAGTTGCACCTCGCAATTGTAACAGCTTTGTAGAGCAGTTTTTGCACTTTTGTTTAGTTTGGCTGTCCTGTTCAACAGCATTACAACTAGTTTACTTTGCTGTGGGTGTACAGTTATTTCTGCATGAATGTTTACTAAAAGTTGTGAGAATGATCTATAACAGGAGTTTAGATTCAGTCAAAATTGTGGATACAAACTACTATTATGGGATCTTTACCATATAAACATTGCACTCACAAAGCCAAAATATTTAGTGGATTTAACTACATGTTTAGGACAAGAGTTTTACGGAAAAGTACTGTAACTGGTGCTAAAATGTTTCATGTATCATCTCTACATCTCTAAGGTCACTTTGAAGAAACAGCTTGACGCTATCTATGTTTTTTTCGTTTGTCAAAATATTTCAGGGAGAAGTTTCAAAAGCTCTATCAACTTTCGTTTAACCTTCCAGTATCAAGATGCACTTAGTGTCCTATGTTTCTCCTTTTTACTTTCTTAAACAGACTATTAATTTGTTTGTGACATTTGAAAATGTTTGTTAAAACAAATAAAAAGTTGAATCACAAAAAAAGATGCACTGAAGCTCATTTGTTCAGTACGTCATTAATAATCTCCTCATGCTCAGCACCAGTCTGACAATTTGCTTTAGTTTACAATCTTTTAAAACTGAGGAAAGACAGTGCTCTGAGACTTTATTTGGAGGAATTTTTAGACATTAAAATTTGACTCAACTATTAGGACCAAGAATTTAAATGGTTAATTTTGAGAGTCACACCAAGTACTTTATTTTATTATTTTTTTTATTTGCTAACCTCAATTTTTGATTTTCCTGCATACAATATATCTGTGGAGCAAAAATCAGGTGGGGCTGGTACGATGCTGAGATAGGAGATAAAATACAGAGAAGCTACTGAAAAACAAGTAAAGGGACAAAAATAAAATGGTTAATAAGTTGATAAATTGAGTTAACCAGATAATAAGACACATCAAATGGAAATATGTTTATTTTCATAAAAAATGAAATTAAAAGTCATCATCATCAAAACATAGGTTTGAGAACAAAACTCAAGATATCCAATCCAAAGAAGACAAGATTTGAAAAAAACAAAAAACAAAAGACTATACAAAGCAACAATCCTAAAGTTGGAGCAGTTATCGTCTCTTCTGGAAGATGTTGCCTCTTCCCATTCCACCACGGCCCCGACCCCTTGCAGCCACTGCAGGGAAAATGAGAAAGAAAACACATTTTAGGAAAAAAACTCTGACTCAAAGAATGGCCATGGTGTTTTATTTAATCAGGAAAAAGAAAATTAGATTTGATTCATTAATCTTGATATGCACAGGACAAGGCTGTTATATAATCCCTTTTCACTCACGCACTCTATCCCTGAAATCTAATGGAACATTTGTCATGTGTGAATGGGAGCTGGGATCAATATTATAGTAGTCTATACCAGCATTTCTTCCCTCCCTTGTAGACTACAAAAAAGGCTGGTATTGTAAATGATGGCAGTAACAGTGCAGGGACAGCATGTGTCATGTCTGTCTACTTTCATATGTAGTGAGTGAAGCTATAACAAGACTCACGTGACGCCTTTTTTGACGCCTAAGCTTGTTCATAGTTGCTTTGCAAATGTAACTAACAATCGAAACAAGTTGTTCGCAAACAAGCTCCTTTTTCAAGCATGGCTGGAAACTGAAATAAGGAAACTCTTCTCTGCCGTCTTCTTCTAACGTATTTTATGGCAATAAGCATCCATAAGCATTGCTCTATCACCATCAGCTTGACTCTCCCATGTTTTAGTTATTCCAGCATTGCCATGGAATGTATGAAAATGGACAAATAGAGAAATTTATTGGAGGTGCCTGAAGTGTAATTCCATTTATTGACCATGAACTGCATGTTAAAGGGGCTACATATACATAATCTACCAAGCAGAGCATGACTGATATATTAGTCAGTCGTTAAGTCTGTCAATACTGGCCTAAGAATTTTGTAATCAGCACTATGATTTAGCTCTTAAGAAGTAAGGGCAGATAGAAGCATGAATCTGTAACAAAAAGGATTCAGCATTTATTGTCTTGTAATTTACAGTTCTGCTGCATAAATTAATTGACTTAAAAAAAATTTGTCCACACTCTCCCAACTCACCTTGTGCTTTGAGAATAGCTGCCTTGCCCCTTCCTGCCCCGGATCCCTGGTTCTTGTTCTTCATACTCTTTAACATAGGAGCATTCTTTAACATGTCAGGTAGAATCAGGAAGCGAATCTTGCTGCCACGAATGTAGACTTGCTCCAGCTGTGCAACCCGGCCATCACGGTAAGTCACTGTTATATTGGACATCTGCAGGGACAGAAATAAAATGCACTACTTAAGCTACATGGCTTATTAAATCACATGGTTGTAAGAAAATCATTTTACGTTTTAGTAAATAAAGCATTTTATTATTTGGATGGAAGCAGAAATACACTAGAAACAAAACTGACATCAAAGAAGCTTTAGCTACAGATTCAAACTGCAATGCAAGCGGCACATCACA
>JAUZTA010000014.1:9076260-9088696 GCA_034780835.1 Ctenochaetus striatus | reverse complement strand
TTTTGGCCCTCCCTCTCCTGTCCCCCACTCCTGCCCCCCACCCCCCCCCCCCCGCCCATCAGACCCACACAGTAACTGTCACCGCCAGAACATGCTGAAGTGAAGCCAATGCTTATGTAGGGGAGGTTTATGTGCTTACAAAACCTGACTGGAGCTCTGCTGGGGAAGAGGAGGAACATGCTGTGTCACTGGGTGTTGAGGCTCATGCATGATGGAGAGGGAGACGGGAGGGGGGCAAAGACAGAGAGAGGTACTCGAGTAGGGGAGAGAGAAAGTCACAGAAAACAAAAGGAAAGAGAAGCAAGAGAAGGAGAAAGCAAGAAGAAATGAGAGAGTGAGAGTAGCTCCTGATGGACTACATGTCACGCCGCAGGTTCTTACTTCATACCAAACCATGTGACAAGTCACCAAAGCAGCACCTCCGCAGTGAACCGTTAAGGCATTCACTTGTAAACACACTCGCACATAAACATCCTACAATCACATTCTGACCTCTGAAAAAGGGATCTAATAGAAGTGTAAGCCCCACTGATGGATGAAATTATTCTTTACCAACTGGATAATGAAGCCTGCAGTGATGACAGCCTGTGATAGATCATTTCCAAATCAGCTGTTCCCTCTCTATATGGGATTTTGTCTTTGACATCGACTAAGATGGAAACATCTGTTAGGACACGACCAACAACTCACTCCTTCCTCATCGCTGTGGCCCTTGTTTAATTTCCTGATCTCAATTGTGCTGTAATAAGTCCCAGCTTAGTATTTGCCACATATGTCCTTCAAGTCTCCATCTTCAGGTTTTTGGACTTTGATGCTACGAGAATGTCAGATCTAAGTCATTTCACATTTAATGTAATCCCCCTGAGGACATTTTCTAACTGGAATACAAAACACGGCTCCATCTTGCCTTACTTCTGTCAATCTACACGCTGTCATGTCAGTCTATATTTAGGCATGTACTGTACAGTGGATAGAGTGAGACATTAGTCACATTGCTCCACTTGGTTTTGTCATGTTACTCAAATGCAACTTGAACAGAGGGACTGAGGAATAGTGGAGCTAAAGCTAAATGCATATTAAAGAAGCTACACAATATCAGAGTACAGCACCCCATCAACTTGATTCTGGTGATGTAATATGATTATGGATTTGAGGTTTAAAAGGGCATTCATGTAAAATATACAGGGATGAAACATTCATGTATGAAATATGTAAAACTATGTATGGATACAAGACCAAGAGTCTACAGCCATGCTAGCAACTCTCTCTACGTACTTGGCACAGCAAAGCTTGGTGTTAAATGCTAACTTCAGCATGCTAACATGCTTCTCATGGCAATTTTAAAGCAGGATGTTAGCATGCAAACACTTGCTATTTAAAGTGGCAAAATAGCAATTACATTGTCACAAAAAGGCAGTTGCTAACAAGTGGCTAAATGAGAGAACAGAGGTTGTCAAAAGGTTAACATGATAATTCTCAACAAAGTTACTAACCTACTGGCTAGTCTGTCTCTCTGTACAGCCTCTTAGTGTTTATACCCACAGCTTTGCAGGCTATATAAAATATAGTATAGCAGGAATCTTTGCAGTGGTGATGTTACATCAGCTTTTCCTTCTGGCAATACAGATACAACATTATTGAAGATTATCTTGCTGATGTGAAAGTGTCCTATACTTTTGTTTGTCAAAGAGCTCATTTTCTGTAGTTATTCAAAATCAAATGGAAACAGGGTGATGCTAACCACCAGGATGGCCTATGAAACTACCTCATTGCTGCAGCAATCCATTAGAATTTTTTTGTTTGGACAACATAGATGTCTGTATTAAATTTTACAGCCCAACAGACTTTAGACTTACATTGTAAGTTTTTTTTCCTTGTAATTATTAATCATTTTTATAATTACATATTTCTTTGTTTACATTCTCCACTTCTGACTTTCTTTTAAACTTTTTGACGAGGAACTGCTCCCAGTCTATTAATCTGGCTTGTCCTGACTGCTACTGTAGCACTGAGAACATGTTTTTTTCTCTGTGCAGTAGTGATAGCGTAGCACGGCCCTTTTATATGAATTTACATCACTGTTTGCTGTGGTCACAGTTAAAGCAGACCACACCTAGCTCTGATGTTAGATGTGGTCTGTGGGTTGACAAGTTTACTGTAAATCTGTTAAACCTCAGAGGCAAGCGCAGCCATGTTCCCTCCATTAAAAACCTAGACTGGAATTGCAAAGTATTTTATTCTCTGTACAAACCACAGTGTAGCTTTTAATCTTGAAGAATGGCTCTTGAAGCAGCATTGCTATCCAGCAAATTAAAATCTCCTCTTAAAATCATGAGTCAGTAGCATTTTCTAAAACTAAATGAGATCACTAATTGAATTATTGGACAAAAGCTAAAGAGTACATCAGATCAGATTACAGAAATTACCTTTACCATTTAGCTACTAATACTGACTCATGCAGATTAAAATGAAGGATTTTGTACATAGGAGCAACTAGATTTGTCCTAACTTTCAGGCAAGCGAATTCAAAATGACACACATGGAAACTACATTGCCCATCAAGCCTCAGTGATAATCCTCTCCTCCATTGATCTCATGTAAAGAGATAAAACAAAAGGAAGGATAACAGCTAGATTAAGGATTTACAGGCTTCTTGCTGCGTGGGAGTGAATGGAAATCATATGGAGGGATAAAACAAGACTGGTTACTAAATTACTGCGACACAAAAGCATCTGTTTAGCCTGCACATTGAAAACAAACTCGCTCAGTGCCTGAGGACACTTTTCTCCTTTTTAATTGAGGTTCTTTGTTTTATCTCTGGATGCAGACACACATCGCAGTTAGGGAACATTAATACAGCAGTAATCTGATAGATTTAAAATTGTGCTTGTGCTGCTGCTTTGCTCTGCTGCTGGGGGAAAAGACATCCTTAACAAAACTAGCTGTCTCAGGGCCTCAGATGTCATTTCCACAATATTGAACAGTCAGTGGGAGAAATTCGACTTTCTCCATCTCTCATAATAGCTGACTAGAGCATCAGCAACACCAATGTGGAAGGAGAGCGACGCGAGGCAAAGCATGCTGACAGCACAGGACGCAGATTAAATATTGACCATCTCTTCGCTGGGAGCGCATACCAGAGTAATGGCATGCATCTACAAAAGAAAGATCCATGTTTATTTTTAGTATACATGCTTGAAGGGGCACCTCTGCACTTGTGTGTTTTGCAGTTGTGTACTACTGAAAAAAGCACACTCATGAGGACATTTTTGTGTAGTAAAAGAGTAAAAGAGTGATGCATCGACAATTAAAAGTGATGCAGGCGAGTTGAGCATCTTTCCCACAGATAAACAAAACAGAACAAGGAGGTGAATTGAGATTTAGGCAGCAGCATCATTTGCATTTTAATAAGCAGCCTCTGTTTGGCCCCTCCTTTTATTTGGTTGTGCAAGGGGTCTCTGGGGGGCAACTTGTGCTGTTCAGCTCCTGCATGCCTCCACTGAGCAAACCACAGGTGACTCGCTGCTGTTTACACATGGAACAGAAGTGTTGCTTTAATCCTCCACATTACAAGTCAGATCATTTATTAGCACTGTGACCTCTTTCCTACTTTATAACCTGGTTGTTTTTTATCTCTTTTCGTCAGCACAAGCCAATTTAATGCTGTAAAAAGGCTAATATTCACACTTTTCCTCTTTGTTATTTTGCAAACCCCTTAAATTGTAGGTGTTAATCGAACTCTAATGTTTATAGTGTTCCTTTGACATTTCTGGCTGTTTGAACAGCAACTACACAGCACCTTGTGAAGCCAAGCAACTCCTAAAAAATGGACTAAAAGGAAGAGTAACTTCAGCATTTATTAAGTCTTCTAAACGAATCATCTCAGTATATTTACAGTCTAAATTCAGTGAATGTTGTTCTGTCTACACAAACCTGTGGCCATCTCATTTGTTGTAAAATCTCATGAACAAAGAACAAGGATAACTCCTTTACTGAGACAAACTCTCATGTGCATTGCCAGTAATCAATCAAATGTGGACAGACATCTTGAAGAGGTCGGAGTACAGATTTATATTTAATAATTAAGGAGGGTGAAGGTGTGCTGTTTCCATAGTTTCAACTTGGTAACTCGAATGATCTGATCATTGTAATAAACTGTATTAAAATAGCACTTCAACCACATCTTGTCTGGAAGTGATTTACATTTATTAGGCTCTTAGGTATCAATCTTCTCATTAAATGCAAGACATCAGCTTCTCGACTTTCTGTCTTTTGATGACTGAAGCAAGTGTATTTTGCAGCTCAGTTTGTGAAATGTAGACAAAAACCTGGGGCACATTATACACTGTGTCTACAGCAAGGTACAATATAATGAGCCCCATCGATTTCCATGTGCTGCTTTCATGTATCCTGAATAAATATTTGATGACTGGTGTGGAGGTCTGGACGGACTGGGATGGAACTGAGGCCTGCGGGGATAGGAGGGGAGGTGTGTGTGTGTTTGTGTGTGTGTGCGTGTGTGTGTCTGGGTGTGTATGTATATTCAAAGACAAACAAGAGAAGCAGTGAGAGGAAACAGAGAGTAGGAAACTGTGTGTGTATGTGTGTGTGTGTGCATGGAAGAGTGCGGTAATGACCCCCCTGTGAGCAGAGGGAGGAGCCAGTGCAGCCTTTTTTTCGCTCGTTTGCTCCCACCCTCCATTTATGAATAATTAAGTTGGAATCTGCCAGTGAGAGCGGACCGGTGGCACATTACGGAGTGCGTCAGTGTCACGCAAGCTATCAATCAAGAGGCATCCATTCATGTGCGCCAAGTCATCTCCTGGGATGAGAGGGACAGTTGGGGGTAGACTGTGAGTGAATGTGTGTGTGTGTGTGTGAGTGTTTGCAACAGAGAGATGGGAAGCCACAGGAGACACTCAGAGCAAACAGAGAGTCACCTGCAACCCGGCAACCCTGGTATGAGCACACAGGAGCACAGGCTGAGCTCCAGGCCGCAGACCGGTGGCTCCTCTGCACTCATTTAGCGGTGACATCAAGGTCATTTAGAGAACAGTGTCACGATGTCATTACGCTCAACATCAGAGCTGGAAGGAGTTATTATGATACTTATGAAGACATGACTATCATCTCCGTACATCTGGATTGCTTTGCATTATTTTGGCTGATTCCTGCTGTTTCCTGATCTGAAGATCAGTTCAGAAAGCAGCCAATTAGATCGAATATATTAAAGGGGCAGTCATACTGTTGTGACATGGTGAGTATGAATCAGATAATAATGTTTTGTATTGTTATTTGCTCCAGATCACAGTAATGATGTTAGATATACATTAAAATGGGAACATCCTGAGTCATAATGCAGCATATATTAATCACACTGTGATTCAGAAAAAAAATTTAATTAAAACTAAAATTTCTGTCAACTGTTAAACTATCCTGTCATGTTTTTAAGTGACCTCAGACTACTTTAATCCAGTAAATAGGTTCAGTATGAAAAAAATTGCAAGAAAGGATGTGGCTTATTTGTCCACAAACCTCCGAAAGCTCACCTCTCCTTTCTTGACAGTCATCGACTGGCGGCGGGGCGTGGTCTCCTCATTGATGCTGGACAGGAAGTTCTGTGAGATCCGCAGGGCATCCTGAAGAAGCGGGTGGTCCGGGTGGCTGGTGGGTGTGTGTTTGAGCAAGTCCTGGAATACAGAAACACATAGAAACATGTTAACTTGGAAAAATAAAAAGTACAGGTAACACGCAATCAGACAGTCCATCCAAAAGATTCACACCCAAATGCAAAATAAGCAGTCTAGTGAATGCAGTCCACTGCAGTGAAGGAAGGCACAAACAGACAGACCCCTAACACAGGAGGGCCAACCCTTTTTAGCTATTTGATACAATAACAGTCTAGTCATCCTTTAACGCAAAACTCCTACTGACACAATATTCAAAGGCTCTTCCATATAAAACATAACTGAATTTTAAAAGTTAATGGTAAGTGATCACATAAAAAAGTCATATATCTCATCAACCTGTCACCTATGAAATATTATCCAGGGTTATGATGCTGGCAAACAAACTACAGATGGCATTTTAATCACCTGTGTCTATTACTGTAATGGCTTTTACGGAAACACACCAGAACACAACTGTGATGTGTGCTTTATTAAGACCGGGGCTTTACCACATGTCAGTTTTACATTCAAGGCTTTAAAATGTCTTTTGTCATATTTTATAAAATCATCACCTTTAAATCTTTTTTTTAAACTTTTTAAACTCAAAATCTTAAATTTGAATAAACAGATTGATTCCCCTAACCCAAGAAGTTAGGGGAAAAAAATAAAATTCATCTTTTACTACAATAAAACAACAGACTTTTCTGAGTTTAAACACTGTTGGAAACTTGTGAGATATTGTGTGTATGCAGCTCAACAAATTAATAATTATAGACATAGTTGTTTTTACGTATTTTAACTTGGAAATATTCTTTAAAGAATGTAATTTGTCAGTTTCATCAACATAATGGAAAATGAACAAATGAATGAACAAATGAATATACACGCTACTAAAATTTATCAAGAGCTCTGATACAGCCACCTCTCTCTGTCTGTAGTCTCCACTCTGTCATCCATCTGATTGGTCGCATGTAACAAGCTATGGTCTATTAGCATCATCAACACTGAAAGCCACTGTATGACAATCTGAGCTGACTGTTGCTGCTCTGGTAAAGAGAGGAGCTGTGTTTCAAAGGCAAAGCAGCAGACACATCTGAAGCTGCAAAAACTCCACCATTGAATGTTGACTTAGAATTCTAATGCCAACGTTTCGCTTCCAGTCATTCAGTACAGCCCTTTCTAAGATGTGTCGCTGTGTCAGTGCTCACTCCTACTTACATGTAGTACCAACGTGCTGCGAGTCACTCGGTCCACTGGTTTATACAGCAAAGCTGTACAAGATAAAGGAGAAAAACAGACTGAGTTGCTTATATGACTTAATTACTTTAATATGCCATTATGTAAATGTTTTAATCTATTTTATAATTTAATATTTTAGTTGAGTAATATGCATGATGAGACCGACCCTCTAGAGAGTTCTTGGCTGTCTGGTCCTTGGAGTCCTTGGGGCTCCTCACCTTCAGGTTCTGTTGAGGGACAAAAATTTAAGAAACATTTTGAAAACACCTGTAAATATCAGTTTAGTATGAAAAAGGGATATGAAAACATTAGGGTTATAATCCTTTCTGTAGCACTGAGGTCACCCACTTCAAAATTAATTATGCTATCCTCAGCAGCCCCCCTTCAAACCATCTTGCTCAGATGGCTAAGAGTCATGCATCATTACTTAGGCCATTAACAACCCTGGATGATGAATTCCCCATCCTGCATGTAGACACCAGCCTCATCGCTAACTAGTGGAGCTCATAAAACATAGACGAAGACTTATGTTTTATCAGAAACTGCCACATGCTTTAAAAAAAACGCAGGAGGAAATCATATAAAAAAGAGCTTAGCTAAGACTTTGCCATCAGGCTGCTGAACATACGCTGCTCACCACTGGAGAGATGACGCATTCCTTTTAAAAAGCTGAAACTGAAGCCACTTTTGTGGCTGCAGGATAAACTTAAACATCCCAAAATGCATGAAGAGAGCTGTAATACTGTTTGAAATTTCACAATTCCCAACCTTATTAAATATAACACTGTGGGGAGAGCAGATAACTCCTTTAATCTGGTTTTATCAGCCTCAAACCTGATTCTAAGCATGAGAGTGTTTTCAATAATAGTTTGTCTGTGATAAAAGAAATTGTCCTGAGCTCTTGAAGCAGAATCTTGTGTTTTGGAAAGAGATAAAAGTAAAAAAATGTACCACTCTGTCGAGGCTCATCTACAGTCTGTGTACTGAGCTCATGTTTTTCACATTTTTTAGTCATTTTTGTGTGACTAGAGCCTCTTTGACACATGTACTGCTAAACCTAAACACTATGTATTACTATCTGCTGTATGTGTGAACATAAATATCCAGATTGGTCTGGACTTCAGCCTGCAAGCTGCCTGCTCCTACATCCATGTTACGGTTGGTTGAGCCAATACATGGATTAGAGCGGGTCATTGTCCAGGCAGGTCACAGTGAGCGAGTGGGTGTGTGAGTGGGACACTGATGCTGCCGGACACACAGACCCAAGACGCTCCGGCTTTGCTCCTCCGGTGGGATCCAAGTGCACAAAGCGCAGCAGCTTAACATTCTCTTATTTGCCCATGAGAGACGGATACACTGAGATACATTTAGTGCTAATAACAATGCGATGCATCATTACAGATGAACTAGTATCTCATCTGCTGCTGCTGTCCATGTCCTGTAAAACATCACAGCACGCCTCCTGCATGCTCTGCCCCGCTATGCAATGACTTACCTACACACAATGGACTCTTTCAACTTATGTGGATAGTTACTGGTTGTGTGCGACATGCGTGAAAGGGCAACATCACACAGTTGTTGCTGCTGATTCTGCAGACTCTGCACAAAGCTAACAAGTAAAAACTGTTTAGATGACGAGTTTGGTGTTTGCGTCATATGTGTTATGTTTCATGTCATCATCCTGAAGTACAGTGCATAAAAACTTTCAGGATTACAAGACACTGAACGTGTTGTGGTAGTGACACATTGTGTAGTCTAAGGTTTACTCTTTATTCTGACTAAAGAGTGTGTAGGAGGAGGATCTCACCGAGCTGACTCCAGGCAGGAATTATGGGAATTCGGCTCAGTGTATTGTTAGTGAAAATCACTCCTGTGAGAAATGTTCAGCTCAACCTGCACTTACTTTTATCTAAATTAGATACAGCACACATCAAAAAGAGCAACTTGTGAAACTGGATTGGATAATTTGCTGGTATGCGGGGGGTCAGGGGGTCTGACTGACTGATTTTGCATGGTTGTAAAATGATCCTGTAACAGCTTCGACCCCCTGCAACACTTCTGAGTCAGAAACTGAACCAGTAACTGTTCATTTTTTTTGTTTACACGCCCACATTTAAAGTATCGCTTTCAATAAAAACATGTATTTGTATCCCTACATGGAGTTTTTATAAATTCTTTAATCTCCCCTGCTTACCTCAGAGATCTCGGCAAACTGTGTGTTAGCCTGGCAGCACTTCTCCGCCGTCTCCACAGCCACTTCATAGTTGTCCACAAACGCTCTGTAGACTCCGAGCTGGCTGGCCTGATGGACAGAAAGAAAAAGAAACAGGGGAGGGATGTGAACAAATGAGACGTATTGAAAAGTTTTGCACTGATTGTTATCCGTGATGATGTTATTCATCCTTTCATCCATCATTTCAATCCACATAAAAATGTTACCACTGCAACAGAAAGCTCTGAGAAGGCTCCACACAGGATGAATGAACAGCATTCACTGTTCTCTCAGACAAAGCAGCTCACTGTAAAGACAGCGAAGGCAATGAAACCTACAAAACTGTCTTTCAGTGAGAAGCTCAGACACATTCAAACACACTTAAGAGTCCTCTTCACTGCTTCCTCTTCCTGACGTCCTGCTCCTCATCACTAAACTCCATACATTCTGCAACCTCGCTGCTGCTGTAAACACATTACAAGACGTTTTTTTTCTAAGACTGAGAGAAGCTTTTGATGATGCCAAGAGGGGAAATGTTGCAATAACATAAAAAAATACAAATTAAAAGTGTATAGAATATAAATAGAAACAAAAAGGACAAGAGAAAAGCAGTTAGACAAAATGTACCAACAAATAGCGGCATACCTAATCTAATAGTGAAATACTGTCTCAAGTGAAGGACATGTTGATGTGATTAGTAGCAGAAAAATGCCTTAAGCACTTAAAGGACAGAAGCCAGACAAATGGAGGCACAGTAACATGATGTGGCTCTTCACAGACAGTCAGAACAGAAACTTTTGTCTGACTGTTATTGGAAAAACACTCAGTGAGTTTAACTGTGAATGCAGGGCAGAAATCTTAAATACTGGACATCACAAGAGGACAAATCTCAACAATGGGCAACATGAAGTCCAGCTTGATCTTCTTAGTGTTGCTTTAAAAACTCTAAAGTGCTCTTGTGGGATGTATGATCTTTAAAATGTCGTATCTGAGACAGGAGGTTCAGTTCAGTGCAGTCAGCTGTGTGTGTGTGTGTGTGAGACGGTGTGTGACTTGCAGAGGAAAGACACGGATCACGATCACAACAGCGACAGCATGTAACCACGGCGCTCCACGCAGCCGGGCCCGTTGCCCCGGCAACCAGCGAGCCCAGCACTGTGCCGGGGTGAGTAATTAATGATTGGTGTAACAGAGGCTATGAAAGCACATTTAGGAAGCTGGCTGGCTGAATAAACCTCGCAGCAAACGCTGCCTGCCAGCGCTGCGATCCATCTCGACGGCGAACAAAAGGACGATGAATTCTCCTGAACAAAAGCCAAAGCAGGAGAGAGTACAGTGGAGCTGCACACACACACACACACACACACACACACACAATTACACACACACACACTCTCTCACACACAAAGAAATACCCCACAAAATCTTACCTTAGCAGATTGAATGAGTGAATTATTATTTTTAAAGGTCCTAAAGACATATTTTATTGCTATATTTCAGAGCTTATAGTCAAACATAAGCCTGTGGGGAGCTCCAGTAATTTGGACAGATGTCTGTTTTCCCTTCCAGAGACAAAGCTCTAATGGTTATTCTGGTTTATTACAACTTGGGTTTTCTTTTTCGTGCTTCCATCCATCATTTCTGTCCGTTAGCGTTTTCTCATTGCTGAGTCTTAGGAACGCAGTGGCGGTGCAGATATCCAAAATGATGATCAGACAGGTTGTAAACAAGCTAACAGTTTAGCCAGGTGATCTAAACTACTTTAATCTAAGGCTATACTGAAAGTTAGTGCCAAAAGTTGATAGTTAGCTTTGCTGCACCAAAAAACTCTGCATGCATAACTACATAGTGGCTCAAAGCTGAAACATGAAGCAAGTTTTAAACTATGAGGAGTGCATGCAATGAACATCTTGGGTAAAAACTTTGACATTTGACTTTGTTTTTCTAGTCTTTTTACCTTGTCCCTTTTGTCTTTTCTTAATAGACTTTGTTTAACTCACTGTATTTTAAGCGTGGCACTGTCTAATGCAGTTTTTTACATATAGATCCTTCCAAGGTTTTTATTATTGTTGATATTTATCTTTATGCCTTGTGTGAAGCACTCTACAAATGTTTTTTTTCTTAAAAAGGTCCTCTTCAAATGAATGACTACTACACATCTGTGAGCCAATAACTATTCTTGAGTCAAACTGACCTCATTCACTCCCCTGACAGCCTATTTTTCTGGCATGACCTCCCTGATGTGCCCTGATCTTTGATGTCAAGGAAGGAAGTGAGATTCAATTCTGACAGGAATGTTTAGTCACAAGTTTTCTAAACATCGTTTGCACATATTTTTCTGTTGCTTGCTGCTTAAAAATGCATGCATGTGTGAAAAAAATAGCCTCAACTATACAGCTGCATACCGGAGATATACCATGAAGAAACACAGCAAACACATGACTGATGTATCCTTTGTAATAACTGCTCTTATCTGTGTTTTCAAATACTCGCTGATGAATTTAAAGCTGCAAAATTGTCCTAAAATGGAGCTTCAGTGTTTTGCATATACAGTACATCTGCACACTGGGAAGAAGTAAAATGGAGGAAGGCGAGAAGTAAAGCAATTTTCACAATCCTGCAATCTTGTGTCCTGCCCTGGGCCACACAATCTGCACCACAGCGGAGGCCATTCAGAGCGTGACAGTTTGACTGGAGAGAGAACAGAGAGCCTGAATGTCTGCCAGCCACATCCACTCCGCGCCGTGAAGGCTTACCGAGTGTACGGTCGCAGCCGCGGTATCATCGGAGAAAATGGCTTTGGGTGATGAAAGAAACTGCTTGGGTGTTTGGATTTCTCAGTTCGGGATTTGTCGTGTGTGAGAGTATGTGTGTGTGTAATCCGCAGCGGAAAACAACATTAAGAAAACAGCCTCATGACAGACTACGGCCATTACAGGAGAAGGCTGGAGTTAGTCATTTGGTTTGTGAGGCAGTTTCAACAGCCTGAAATGTTTTCTCACACTGGGAAGAAACACTGCTTTGTCTATGACGGTTAATTCATAAGGACAGACAGAAATAGAGAGGTTAGGACACTTTATTTGTTGTTTACAGCCATGTTAGCAGCTGTTTATCTGTGCTTTGAGCTCGATGCCCAAGTCAGTATGCTTTGTTATCAGTGATAACCCGTAACAGCTATAGTGTTAGAGAGGTGTAGGAAAGAGTCCTAAAATGTGAAAATGACTTTGCATAGTTTATTTTCTGCCTCCCTCATCTCAAATAGTTTTTCTGAATGGAGTTTTTCTTGAGATGCCTGAAATAAGATCTGTGGTTAACA
>JAUZTA010000014.1:8998628-9012281 GCA_034780835.1 Ctenochaetus striatus | reverse complement strand
ATCGGAGAGTAAATAGATCATTGACCTACAGTAAGGGGGGAGAAATGAAAGTTTAAAAACATGTCAAACTCAAGTAGAGCACAGTCAAGTTCAGCATGAGTCATTTCTCTATGTCTAATATTGTGCAAATAACCCAAACTGATACAGTAAAAACAGTGATTTCCTAACATCTGCAATACATCCATCTTAAAACCATCTTAATATGTCATTTGATTATTATACATTAGAATCTATAAATACAAATGGCAAAGCCTACATACAGCTGAAAGACATGCATGAATCTTTTTGTACACTGATGTATAGCTAAGACCTTTCAACCCAGTGTTTAAGATTCTCTACGTGACAAACTACCATGGAGGTTGGAAACAAGTTTCTTCATGCAAGGAGGAACGTTGAGGGTGTCGAGAACCTTCCCGCACACAAAACTAGAATAGTGTCATATCGATATAGCATCTGCACACAGAGGTATAATTACGTATGTTAAGTGTGTGTGTGTTCAGTCGTGTGTCGTGGTGTACCTGGGCAAAGGGCCTGCGTTTCCAGCCCGACCCACTTTAAATATACCTTTTTTTTTTTCTTTTTTTTTTATGTATTTGGTCTTATCACTGTGGAAATGTCCGTTTGTCGTCAGTGCAAAGGTACACATACTGCTGGTCATCATGGTTTCTGAGGTGTGTGGAGTTAAGAGTGAGCACATGCTGGATGGCAGGATGACTCGAACCTGAGCCCACTCTGAAAAGTTTGAAGCTTTTATGAGAGCCAACCTAAAAAGGAAAAAGAATATATATTAGTACAAAATATTGTTAAAAATTGTCACCAATTTGTATTTAGAAATTGTACATTTTTGCTTTAGCAGACTATCAAGAGTAGGTACTAGTTTTTGTGAATGAAAGCAAGTGCCAAAGGCGTGAAAAGAACAGCACGGTGACATTCACAATGTGATCAACATTAAAACTTGATTCCCAAAATGCTTCTAGAATTATTCAAGGAAGGTACTCAACTCCATTTTTAAAGAAGTTTCTGCTTTCTGTTGTTTGTTAGACTGAACTAAAGTGAACTGGTATTGAAAAGAGTGTGAAAAAACTGAATGGATACTCACTCTAGTGACAGGGGAGCCAATGGAAGGCATTGAGGAAGAAAAGCACACAGTGGTTGCAAAGTGGAAGACAAACACACAGTGCGAACAAACTCAGGCTTCTATCAAAACACATGCTTTAGACAGGGTTGTTTTTTTTCCCCACACACAGAGCTATCCAAACAAAATGATGTGCAAATGTTCTAAATGATAATTTCACTGGCTTATGTTTTCCCACTCAACCTTTAAATTACAAAGAGTCATTAAGGGCATGACCTCATTCTCAGTTTTCACCAGTTTTCATCAGGTATTTTCCACTGACAAAAACAAGAGGAAACTAAATAAAAAATAATTGATGTGATCAAATCTGTGATGACAATATTAAAACTTTAATCAACCACAAAAATATTTGTTTTATTCCTTTGAAGAGTAAAATGACAAAAGGTATTTGTAAAACATGGCAAAAAAGTACAAAAACAAGTCGAAAACATTTCTGTCAAAATGGGGAAAAGAGTTATTTGAATAGAAGAGTTACTTTTGAAAAGACAAAATGTTTTCAGCTTGTTTTTGTTTTAAATGAGATGGATACATCTTCAGCTCATCTTTATTTGCTGGCAAATGTGTCAAATTTCTTCAGTTTCTCGCAAAAGTTTTATTTCATGAGTCTTTTTTCTGTCAGTGAAAAATGTCGTTGATGAAAACGATGATACTTATACATCAACGATATTATCCCATTAGTGCATTTAACTGTATTGGCTCTAATCCAACAATAATACAATGCTATAAAGTTTAGTGAGCCCAGCTTTGAAATGAAGCTGGTGAAAGTCAAATATAAACATCTCATTCTGTGTCATTAATATCTGCTTGTTGTGCCAAGTAAACTGAGCATTCGTGTGTTTGAAATCACTTGTATTCAAGTTTATACTCACATACAAAAAACACTGGATATGGATAATGTTGATAACCACTGCCCTCAATTGTATATTAAATAAAGACAGAGAACACTTTGATTCAAAGGGTTTATGAGTGTATTTTTCTTTAAAGTAAAAAAAACACAACATTTTGAGTTCTTATTTGCAATCCAAGACCATTTAGAGTTCTTGCTGTATTAGTATTTTATCTTAAGATTTTAATATTACTGTCCTTTGAATCAAACGCCATGGGGATGGTCATTAACACACTTCATCCCCAATCAGTTCTGTCTGCAAAGCACACAAAACACAAATAATGTTAATGAATGTCAAAAAATCAATACAAACAAAATATATTCTTAAAAATGTTAGAGGAAGGGGAAATTTTGTTCTGTTTTCTGCACAAGCAAATAGGGGCACACCTCAGATGTTACACTTCAGCAAGACCATTTAGGAAAAGCATCTAGAGATGAGCAAAAAAAAAAAACTGTTATCTTTTTTTATCATATTGAGGTAGCTGTGCTCTGCCCAGTGCAGAAAAACTGGCTTATTTTCAAATCATTGTAGTAAAAAAAGACATCCATGAAGTTTCTTATACTCGGACATGGAAGGAGGGGGAAAGGGGGGGAGGGGGGGGCACACACAATTAAATTAGAGATGAGAAACCACAAAGAGTTCATGCNNNNCAGGACATGCGGCTTTTGTTTATCAAGATTTTTCTTTTTTTCTTCTTTTGTTTAAGCGGCGCATTCAAAACGTTCACTCCCAAACCTTTCCCCCCCGTCCTCGTCTGCCACATGGTGCTTGTCCTCGCTGAAAGAGTTCTGAGTTTAGACTGAAGACACAATGGTAAACATGAGAAAATAAATCAAGGCGGTATGTCTAAGCCACGCTGGTCGAAGAAAATTTACAAAGCCATTTTAAAAAAAAACCAAAACAAAACAAAACAAAAAAACCCCCAACACGTTGCATAAAATTCAATCTCTGTACAAATCATCGGATTTCTAGCTCAATTTTCTTGAAAAGGAATGCTCAACAAAACAATTTTCTGTTGTTACCTGTTGTAACATTAGACAAATGATGTTCCCAAAATTATTAAAAATATAAACCTTAAAGGCAATATTGACATTAAGAAAAAAAAAAATTGCAACAGGATTTTTTTTTTCCTTTTAAACCAGCAAAAAAGTCCACAGCTACGGGAGTGATGGTCTTCTAACACTCGCATAAAAAGCCTCACCCGTTCTCAAATCCTATCCCAACTCAAACCCAGGTGACTTCTTAATGTTAACATTTTATATTATGTGTTACGTTTCATATGTTAAAGTTGGTCCTTCTCATACACACACACACTAACTCTACAAACACGCACACATGCTAGCTATGCACATGTAGGAAGGCAGAGAGGGGAAAAGAGGGAGAGGAAAGAGGGACGTGATGGTTGTGGTGGTTGTGGTTGTGGTGGTGATGGTGGTGGTGGTGGAAGGGAGGGGGAGAATGGAAAAGTCGAGGTTGTGCTCAAGTCAGTCAGGACCAGAACATGTCGGCCATGTTAGTGTCGGAGCTGTAGATCCAGAAGACCAAGGGCAGGGAAATGGCCACGAAGGGCCAGGAGATGCCCTCCATACATGCAGACAGGGAGCAGCCTTTGGAGCTGGCAGGCTTCTCCAGCTCTTTACCGGGCTCCAGGTAGTTCCTGGCGGCAAACTTGAGAAACTCGTCCAGTAGGATGACCGGCAGTGAGATTTTAAGTACCATCAGCCACTGTGTCAGGTTCAGAGGGGTGATCTGGAAGATGATCTGAAAAGAAGCACACAAGACGGAAGTCAAACTTTTGGTTCAGTCCGCATAGTGCCCACTCAAGTTATGAAGGGACAGAGGAGTGGATCATCAGGATATATATTTATATTATTGCAACACAATTTTACCTCTGTTTCTCCTCAAATTTAACAAAAAATTACATGTGTCAAACTAAATGAAACAGTTTTCTCACAGGAAGAGGTTCCACATAGAGGATGAGGAAGTGGAGGGACATGGAGAGGCAGATAGCACCCAGCAGCCACACGTTCTCCCAGGGAGGCATCCTCAGCAAGGACTGGTTCTCTGACACGCTGAGCAACAAAGACGGATAGACAAGTTTGTTAAAAAATCTCTAATGACTCCAGGGCCAATACATGAAGATACAGTGATGTATTTTTATTTGCCCCAACAAACAGGGTTAAAATGTGAAAGTGGAGATAACGATCAGTATGTTGAGGTACAGACATTTAGAAAAACTGAAGAACAGTTAGATCTGGAGTTAAAAAAAATATACTAAAAAACATACACAGTATAAAGGTTGGACTTGGATTTTTTTTTTTTTTTCGCGTTAACAATTGGGGAAAAGTTCTGCTTAAACTAACCTGTTCAGAGCATTGCACATCTCAATGGTAACAAGCACAGACAAGGCCATGGTCATTGGGTAAGGGGATTCAAACATCTTACAGTCCAGACCATTGAAGTCTGGGTTCTCAGGACCACACTGCAGGAAGTGGCTCTATAACAATTGGTAGGAAAAAAAACACAAATGGAAGCACACAGGTGATTTATTAAGTTTGTAAGCGGAGGTGAAATTAGCATGATTGTAGCTGTTTGGCTGTGACTCCTACCAGCTGGTAAAAGGTAATCCTTGGACCATCCTCTGCAGCGACAAACCACCAGGCAGCAGCACCCACAGTGGCAGCACCCACATAACCTGGTGATGTGAACCAAACAGGTGTCATACATATACACAATGATGCGGGTGCCTGGTTACTCAAATCCAAGATAAAGGCAAACTACAATTAGTAACGTAAACATAAACTTTTCAATCTTTATAACTATTTTTGATATTTTTGTTTATTTTCTATTTTTTCATTGCGCTAATATGGCAGATTGGGACAAGCCAGTTGCTAGCATGTGGTACTGCTGGGACATAAACACAGCTGCTTATGGTGGATGCTTCCCAAAGTTTTCAACCAACACTTGTGTACCAACAATAAATAAAACAAATATCAGCAGTCATTACTCATGAAGTATTTGCTCACAATCCAAATGCATCAGCCACTTACATCCAATAGCCAAGTATCTGAAGAAGAGCCACCCAGAGATTAGGGGCTCGCGGGCGTTGCGGGGCGGCTTGCTCATGATGTCCAAGTCTGGTGGGTTAAAGCCTAAAGCAGTGGCAGGCAGACCATCAGTCACCAGGTTGACCCAGAGCAGCTGGACAGGGATGAGGGCTTCAGGGAACCCCAGAGCTGCAGTCAGGAAGATGCTGCACACAAAAGAAGCATGATTATTAAAAAGTACAAGAACATGTGTAATGTTAAGGTACAATATGTTTGTGCATTTCAGTGGAATCGAGCAATGCAGGAAAATGAGTGTGTATTCTGTATAAACCAGTCATCCTTACCAGACAACTTCGCCCACGTTTGATGAGATGAGGTATCTGATGAACTGTTTCATGTTGTTATAAATAGCTCTGCCTTCCTCAACAGCGGCAACAATGGTGGAAAAGTTGTCATCAGCCAGCACCATTTCAGAGGCGGTCTTGGCCACAGCTGTGCCTGAGCCCATGGCAATACCAATTTCAGCCTTCTTTAGAGCAGGCGCGTCATTTACTCCATCACCGGTCTGAAGGGAGGGTGAAAACCAGGGCAGGACAGTATTAGGGACACCAAATTGTATAATGACTTTAAGTACTTTACAGTGATGAACTTTCCTTCTTCCTTTGCTTTGACTCTTATCTCTTTTTGATTTTGTTTTTTTGATTTTCATTTTTTAAGACAGTTTTATATTGTTTTTAAACTGTGCATGGCTGGTGTGCCTGTTCATAACAGAAAAAAAAACTGTAACATTTATCTTTTTGTCCTACCATGGCTGTGATCTCATCATAGGACTGCAGATACTCGACAATCTTGGATTTATGTGAGGGCTCAACGCGGGCAAAGCAGCGCGCCTTGACCACGGCATCTCTCTGAGCAGCAGGTGACAGATCATCAAACTCTCGGCCGGTGAATGCCATGCTGGCAACGTCATCTTCCTCCCCAAAAATACCAATACGTCTGCAGATAGCCACTGCCGTCCCTAAGACATAAAGAAACCACATTTACTTAAAAATTCCTGCAACAAGAGTGAGCATGAAGAACTTTTATTTGACCATTTTCTTTAGCATTTTGTGGTGTGGTAGAATGTTCTCTACAGAAGAGAGTCATAATGATATATGAAAGATATTTTTTGGGGGAAATATGACTCTCTCTACGTACCTTTGTTGTCTCCAGTGATCATAATTACTCGGATGCCTGCAAGACGGCAGAGTCTGACAGAGGCTGCCACCTCCACCCTGGGTGGATCCAGCATGCCCACACAGCCAACAAATGTCAGATCAGTCTGGAGGATGAACAGAAAATAGATGCAACATTCAGACGGCTTTGCTAACGCTCACTTTTAACTGTCAGCCACTGACAGCCAACAATGTCACACCTAAAATTGAACCTGGACACCTAAAGGGAGACAATATCAAATCCATCTCACCTCATACTCAATAAAGCGGGTGGAGTCCTCCAACACCAGGTCGTCTTTGTTCATGACGCTGTCTCGGGTGGCCAAAGCCAGACAGCGCAGGGTGTCCCTGCCTGTTCCATATTCCCTGATCACAGACAGTATTTTTTCCTTGATGCCCGGGGTCAGGGGCACCTTGTTGCTGCCTACACGGATGTGCGTGCACCTGTCAATCACTCCTTCAGGGGCACCCTTTGAGTAGGCAGAGGCAGGAGGATGCAAAGGAAGACGCAAAACAGAATGTAAGAGAAACTTTTTTCAGTGAGTGAAATATTTTATTTGGTTGCATTTACATGAAACAAATTCAAAATGTCTGTTAGTGATAAAGATTCACTCTGACATGATCATTAGCATGCCCATATTTCTATAGCACGGGTACATTTATGTGAGAAGAAGCTGGTTAACAGTTTACTGACACCAGTATTGTCATGTTTGTTGAGCTGCAGCCTTAGACAATTTAAACCTCACTGTAAATCTCATTTGGTCTGTTTCTTACCTTTACAAACATCTTGCCAGCAGAGGAACGGGCCTTATTAGGAGTGCAGTACACAGACATGGACTTCCTGTCTCTGGAAAATTCCAAGGTAAACTCTTTCTTCATCAGCTGCTTAATCACCTAAAGATATACACCAAAACAAATGCCCTTCTACATTTAATTTGTTTAATCTTGTTTGAATACAGTGTAGAAAAAATGCTCAAACATAAGGAAAAGACTCTGATCAACTAGTGTACGTACAGAATTACAGGCGTTGGCTCTCTCTATCTTTGACAGGCCTTTAACATCGGTATCGAACACGTTCATCTTCTCCACCAGGCATGTGAGAGCCGTCTCTGTGGCCTCACCCACCTTCTCATACACACCTTTGGTCTGGAAAAACAGAGAAATATTACAAAAAATATTGTCCCTCTTTATTAGAAAAAATAACCAATAAATGCACCAATTACAATTCAGAAAGTTTCACTTCATACCTCATTATAATCCAATGAGGAATCATTACAGAGAGCACAGATAGAGGCCAGCTCCACCAAAGCGTCATACTGGGAACATTTGACTGTTTTGCCATCATGAAACCTACATAAACACACATGTAGACAGGAAGCAACGAGTGAGCTAACTGCATAGTTTTCAAGAAAACCAATGTGAATTTGTAACCTGTTAACTCACATGGTGCAACTCAAAGAGCTGTGCATAAAAAAATAAATGTTCAGACTAGCTTGGAGTGGCACGGAGTTGTGTATAAGTAACTTATTTTACTGTACATTACACCGATCTGATAACACACTGGATACTTACACTTCTCCTTCTGGGGCATATGTGGAGCCAGTAACAGTGAATTCCTTTAATGAACAGTGATCGTTCTCTGCCCGATCAATGATGAACATCTAGAAAAACAAACATTGAAGAGTCAGAACATTAGTACTTACTTTTTTGTATCAAACTCTACTATATATTTCAGTCTGAGCGCTAAAAGGGCAGACAAATCATTCCAGCAGGTGGCAGCAGACTACCATCCAAAGGAAAGACAGCCTCATACCATGAGTCTACTTGAACATAAAAGTATAATAATAAAATGCTGAGCCAAAGCAGACGCTGAGAACTCTGGTGGGGAGAGTCCATAAATGTCATCTTACAGCAAGGCAGACACAGAATTCCTCAGTGTGCAGTCAGACTACATGAATACACTAAATAAAAGAGAGCTCCATGAGTTTGACCTTCAGCATACACCTTTGCATAAGAAGACTGGTTACAGTGTCTCATTTATTGAGCATCTTCATTAATGAATTCAAAATTTTCCATTGAAAAGGACATGGGAGGGATTTTCAGTGTATTATTATTATTTTGTTCCACATCCAAATTTAAGATAGCGTTCATTTTTTAAAGACAGGAAAATGTTGATACTGGCAATTAGGGCCAGATCAAGGAAAAAAGAAAATGCTGAGAAAACACTGATCTTTTGACAACATTAGAAGTGCTCCAGCACACATTCAACCATAAATAACACATTCTTACATAAAAAGCACCACATTTGACAAAAATGAATGGGAGCTAGACAGAGATACACAAGGATCAAAAAAAAGACCAATCTGAAGAAAATGACGAGCTGGCATTATGGCTGTATACTTGCCTCAGGCAAATGCAAGGGCATAAAAGCAGTTATGTCACTCAAGACATGAAACACAGGAGCGAGTGAGGAAATGAATTAAAGAGAAAGATCCAGATGCTCAGGGCATCAAATTCTAGTGCTGCTCTATTTGGACTGGAGATGTCTGGGGGCTGCTGACGTGTAAAGCACAAGGCTCCTCTATCAAAAAGCCAGGAATAGCATCCTGTGGTTGTTCAGATTAAGCATTTTAAAATTGCTATACATTGTTGAGTTTCACTTTGAAATTGCGCAGGATGGAGCGAGGCAAGGAAAGATAGACAGTGGGGAGCAAGAGAGAGAGAGAATCTTTCAACACAAGGTCAGTTATGCAACTCTACAGCTGATTCTGCTGCAAGTGACTAACTACTGCATACTGATCAGCATGCTGCCGGAGGAAAGTGGAATGAGGAGGGGGGAAAGGAGGAGGGAAACAGAAGACCAACAAGATCAACTGCTAAGAAACAGCACTGAGACAGACCGAGGGATGGAGCAGGATGATGTAAAAACATAATGGAAATTGGAAAAAATGAGCTGGAAAGCTTCACTGAATATAAAACCATGTCATGTAACCAAGTTATTCAAGCACATAAAGATTTAAATTTAATCCAGATTCTCTTACTAAATCCTTTCCTGTCCTTTTATTAACTGTTCAACTCCAGCAGTGACTTGTGCTCCATAAATTCCTACTGTTAACAACAAGTTGTCAGGGTTGCGTTATCACTCAGTGTCAGGGATGTGAACAGACCTTTGCTATTTGCATGTTGTTTGATATTTAAAAATGAAATACATATTTTCTGTCAATAATACAGGTGATAATACTTGAGTCATTTTCATTTCGTCCTTGTTTTGTCATAACAGGTGACAGTAATGCACCTTAACACTGGCTTCCACTTCTCATTAATGAAAAATCATTAAGTATAATTTTTCTATTTGTACGCATTCAAACAGCTAGGGTTTAGATTTTCTATTCAATTTTCCTTCTAATTTAAAATGATCAATGCTATTTGCACTGCTGTCACAGCTGTGCTGCTGCCCCTGGAAGGATGCAGACAGCTTATGCTGCTATTAGTGGCACATGGTAAAGACACAGGTGTGTCATACACAGATTTACAGACACATTTGAATAGCATTTGTTAAAAATTCATAAGAGTTTAGGGAGCTAAAATTTTGGACAGGGTCCTGATAATGTGAGAATGCACAGTTTTTAATAGACTGATCAGTTTCATTACTGGCTGCTCCAGCTCTGAAGGGCACACTGTGCCTCTGATTAAATATTATGGTGTGCCACTTGAACAGTTTGGCAAACGCAATCGCATGGTAATGTAAAAACAGAATGTTAATTTAATTTGCCCAAACTACATTGACTTTAAATCAACTCTTTCACATTGAGCACGTCCTGTCACTGACTGCTCATTTATCATACTTGAGTGGCAAGGATTTTAACTAGTTTTCCTCAGCAAGGACCAATTACGAGAGAACGGGGGTCCAGAAATATAAACTATCGTTGCATCACTTACAGTTTAAAAGACCTGCAGGTCTATGAAAGCGTAAACAGTTATGATATGCAGTTGAACAGCCTCGGTCCTCAGCGCACAAGTGTGGTCACAACCAGTGATGGTCAATTATTTTTTGGTCTGGCAACTGATCATTTCCTTAATTTTCTTTTTTTCTCTTTAGAACCCTCACCCATTGACAAGTAGTCAAGTACACGGTGTGAACCAAGAGTTAAGTACACTGAGTAGTTATAAACTTAGTTATGTGATTTCTATATAAAACAGAGCTAATGTTGTCAGATAACACTATCAGCACTGGTTTAGCTCAACAGCTAAAGCTGGCAAACTAGTCTGGCCCCTTCAAAAAAAAATGCAATGCAAAAAGTATTCAGTATGTAGACTTCAGTTTGTTTGTTTACATCAGATTTAAGAAAAAGTACATGAAATTCACATGACAATCTGATATCAATCAATACTGTACTGACAGTAAGTGCCGCACATTTCCTCTCTCTTTCTCTGCCAATGCTAGCTTTTATCTTACCCTGCAGACAGACATCTGATTGGTGGTCAGTGTGCCAGTTTTGTCAGAGCAGATGACAGATGTACAGCCAAGGGTCTCCACAGAGGGCAAACTGCGGACAATAGCATTTTTCTTGGCCATACGGCGTGTTCCTAGAGCCAGGCAAGTAGTGATGACAGCAGGCAGGCCTGGAGAAACAAAAGCAACAGAACCACAGAGAGAAAAGGAGAGGATTATACAGGAGAGTAAATAAGTGCCTACACAGAGAAATGGAGACAGTCATTCATACTAACTTATTTACTCAAGTGATGAAAGCACGAGCCTTTGTCCTTTTATCATTATGCATAAACACCAGCCCAAAAGGTAGAATTTTCTAACTTATCCTTCCCACAGTCTAGATAATGACACAGCACTGGATCATCTTGGAGCAACAAGCATTTCAGTACAGACATGGCTGCATATGTGTTGCTCTTTAACTCACCCTCAGGAATAGCAGCAACTGCCAGAGCCACAGCAATCTTAAAGTAGTAGACGGCGCCTCTGATCCAGGAGCCTCCATGGACAGGATCATTAAAATGGCCAATATTGATGATCCACACGGCAATGCAGATCAGTGAAATAACCTTAAATTAAACGACAGTGGTTTAAATTTTAAGATCATATTAACACCAATCAGTAAATCAGAACAAACAGAAATAGCTGGGGTTGTTTTCACTAACATTTTTGAGCACAAAAAGGCCAAAAACAACATTGTGAGACAATAATGTAACCTATATTACCTTGGACAGCTGCTGACCAAACTCATCTAGCTTTTGCTGCAGCGGTGTGCGCTCCTGCTCTGTCGATGCCATCTCATCTCGGATTTTGCCGATCTCTGTGTTGCCGCCTGTGGCCACCACAACACCAACAGCTTTACCAGCTGCAATGTTAGTACCCTGTAGAGGATAGTAGTGAAAGGCAGACAGTACAAAACAAAACAGATTACACATTAAGCTTCTGGGCATAGGGGTAAAACTAGTTTAACAACTTTTCTAAGGCATATGTCACTCAGACGGGAGATTCAACATGCAATCAAGTGTCAACATGCAGAAAGAGTCAATACAATTTTCAGAAACAGTTGATGCTGCCAAGGAAGCTAATGTGACAATTTCTTTGGGGATTAAAGGGATTGAAATTGTAGGTAAATTGACTCTTTAGCTGTTCAGACATGCGCTGTTACTGTATGTTCTTTTGTGAGTACATGATTAAAAAAGCCAAGATATAAATAGACAAGGATGAATGAGAACATTCACAGAAATAGACAACCCCTTTTTTTTTCCTAAAAGTGCTGCCACTTTCAATAAGATTTATGACTGTTAGAGGGATGGTGAAATAAAAACAATAAAGAGGATAAGGAGGAGGACAGTGAAACACTGTTGACTTAACAGCTGAAGTTAGATGGAACAAAAAGGTGTGAATTACTGAACAAATTCAAAAGATCTCATGAGTCACTCACAGAAAAGAGCATGTTCTTCTTGTCCTGGTTGACAGCACGCGGGTCAGGCACTGGGTCAGTGTGTTTGATGACAGACACAGACTCTCCTGCAGGAAGAGAAAACAAAGGGTATGAAAGAGGGAAGCCGTGAGAATGGTTCTACATGAAAGAGCAAAAGTTTCAGTTGCGATGCTTGGTTGACACTTCGGGCAGATGTGTGTGGAGAAGGCTTTGCAGCTGACTGAGCCGGCCTGACAATTACCAATTACTGTAATGCCACTGCCTTTAAGACTCTGTATCTGATGTGAGTTTGCACTGTGTGTGTCTGTGCGTGTAATCAACTGTACAAGGTCTTCACTGAGTAAGGCAGGCTGCATTTGACATGCAGTATGGCCATGAAGGGAAGAGGAGAGAAAAAAGCTGAAACACTAAAATATCCCATGGAATTTGCTACCAATTAAGGCAGTAGAGCAGGACAAGAGACTGTAGGACTTAATTCACATAAACCTCCTCTCTCAGGCATTACATTTCCTTCAGTATTCTTCCCTTCCAATCTTTTCCATCCACATTGCCATCTAATTATTCATCCACAGATCCATCTATTTACTTACATCACTCATTCAGTCTTTTTTGTTTTGGTATTGAGTGAGCAGCCATGACAACAATGTGTAATGAGGGTATGTGCGTCAAAAAGAGGAGGAAATTGCTTGTATCTCGTTTGATCAAATGAGGTGAGTTGTTATAGGGGAAATGTAAAATGTGTAATCAAGTGTAATGGGTTAGGACATGGTGACATAAACACCTTCCAAAGAGTGAACACAGGCAAACAGAGGTTAAACAATTTAGAAATGGTTTTACCTGTAAGAATTGATTGGTCTACCCTGAGAGTGGTTGACTTGATAGAAGACAGCCTGATGTCAGCAGGCACTTTATCGCCAACTGTGGACAGAAAAAACAAAGCACAGAAGACACTTGAGTACCTCTTCACAATTTATAAGCATCTGCAAATGGCCTTGACTTCATGTAGGAGGATATTTTGCACAATAGAGCAATTTGGTGAAATACTGTAACCTAGGGGGTGTGTAGCATGGCAACATTAAACTGCAAATGAATAAGAACTACTTTTGGATCTAGATTTGCAGAAATACTGGTAGTAACATGCCCCGGTGTGCATTTTGTCAATAGCAGTGCTACGGCTTTTGTATGTAGTCAATTTCTAAGCCAAATATTAAATTACACTATTGCAACTCTTTCTGTGCCTTCCTAAGAGACACACACTGGCAAACCAATTACAGCAGAAAGCAGATATTGTTTTTGATGTCTTTTCCTCCCATTTTTGCTTGGCAATGTAATAGTGTTGATGATAGTACAAAGGAGTTGGTCCTTAAAAAAAGTCAACATTGTTTTTTTTTTTTTAAAGTACAAGTAAAAGCTGAAAGAAGTGACTTACATAATAACAAC
>JAUZTA010000014.1:8929228-8950941 GCA_034780835.1 Ctenochaetus striatus | reverse complement strand
GCACGAGAGAGAAAGGGGGAAATTGAGCAGAGAGAGAGAGAGAGAGAGAGCAAGTGAGAGAGAGAGCAAGTGAGAGAGAGAGAGAACATGGAAAGGAAAAGGAGAAAATGATGGAGGAAGGGTGTAAAGGAGGAGGGTCTTCGGGGGTGGGGAGAGAGTGAGTGGAAAGGGAGAATTTGAAAGAGAGAGTGTGTGGAGAGGGGCGGAGGAAAGAGAGGAAGAGAGAGAGAGAGAGAGAGGGAGAGAGAGACACACACACACACGCAGGCCCCAGAGCTGCTACTGATGCTGCTGCTGCTGCTGCTGCTGCTGCTGCTGCCGCTGCCGCCGACAATTCCCCACCCAGAGAGAGCAGGGAAGAAGGGAGGAGATCAGAGCAAGGAAGGAAGGAGTAAACGACACCTCAGTCAAGATGCTCCTGTGCTAGCCTAAAACACACGGTAAATACTAATCCTTTATCACCCCTCTGCTTCCTCTTTCCTGCTGCTGCATATCTCTGTCTCCGCATCACTGGCCCGAGTGTGTTTGTGTTTGATTTAGCTCTGTTGAGATCCTATATATAGTGCACAGGGTTAGCTTAGCCAAGCAGCTGGGGAAAACCTGTCTGTGCAGCTGCTGCATGAAGAGACAGACATCCACAGAGAGGTGAAAAAGAAGAGGAGGATTTGTACATTTTGCCTCTTTTGGGACTTAATGAAGAATGAGCAACATCCAGCTCCTCTGTTTCTTGACTGTAGCAGAGCCACCTGTTTGGAGATGTGTGGGTGTGTGCGGTGTGTGTGTGTGTGTGTTGAGGGGTGGGGGCTGGGGTTAGGGTGTATGGGTCTATTGGTGTGTTTGTGGCTTTGAAAGATTACTATGTGTATTTTTCAGAGAGCGGGAGATAGTACTGCCTTTCCACAGCTGTAAAATTATGTAAATGATCTTTTCATAGTACGTATGCACATACATGTGTTACTACACATATGTAGACACATGTTCACAGGACCATTAAGACACACTGAGACAGAGACAAACATGTGATGCTTTGTCAAACAAATTGATTTTGTGTGTGTGTGTGTGTGCTTTGGCATTGTCCGCTCAGGTAACCTGAGCTTTTCCTGGTTCCTGCCTTGGTTGCCAGGTGTTGGGAGTGAATATTAACCCACTCCTGGCGGACTGACACTCATTCTTTATCTTTATCTTTATTTGTCCTCTCATATTCCAGAGTCTCTAGCTCACTGTACCTGTGTGTGTGTGTATACACACAAAGCTAGATTTGTGTTTTTTAATACAGCCACCTTTTAATTCATACCTACATTTTCAGTTTTTGTTGGAGCTGTTAGAGAGACACGGTGATTCAACTTTGTGGTCCATTTGGAGGCTGTTGTTTGTGATGTTTTGATTTGTACCGTGTTGTACTAAAAGGTGTCTCTAATATTAGGTGACCCAATTTTATATCAAAGAGGGTAGACTAATTATTTGTAATTATAGCATCCAAAATACACATAACACGTTCTCTTTGTTAAAATGAGAAATACACCAATGTCACTTTTTGAATATTAAATGCCAGGTTTTCGGGTTCCTCCCTACCCTGTTGATAAATGCTGCTCATACTTACTGCAGTTTCTTTACAATTGTTGCTGTTCCTGCAAATACAAAACAGTTCTTCCTGAGTGCAGGATTTTTTCATTTCAACGTGTCTGTCAGGTATTTAGAGCTGCCACACTTAAAAGCCTTAAAGACCTCTCAGTGCCTGTACCAAAGGTTCATTTTGGTTTGAATCGTGTACATTCAAGTTAAATGTCTGCCTAAGGTAACACGACTAAAACAACTGGGCAGATTATGCTGTTTTGGTCACACTTAAAAACTTTTACTCCTAAATAAAACCTCACTACACAGACGGTAGAAGGTGTCTTGTCATGTCTCACTGTAATCCTTTCATTGTGAGGAAACTTTCTCATACCACGTTTTTTATAAGTGAAATTTGTAAAGACTTCTTGATGAGTGGAGTTTAAGTTAATTTTATCAAGTCTGTGTCTAAAACAAAGGAAGAAACCCAAGCTTGCCTAATATAACCAGCTTCTCTGTAGCTGCTTTAATTTCTCTGTTGATGTGGATGTGTTACTATTCACGCTTGAAACAAGAGTGTGTGTGTGTAGGTTAGAATATACGTGGTTCATACTCTTGCACCATGCATATGCTTGAATATATGGCTGTGTGGGTGGGTGAGAGACCAAAGGAGAAATGTGAGGAGAGAGAAAGAGCCGGTGCTTAGACAGCTCTGTTTGAGTCTCATTTTGCAGCATTTTGCTTTATGTAAGACTTATAACTTTGTATCTCATCTTGTCTCTTCCTTTTCATATTTTACCACACCAAGGCATTGAAATCAGGTAGTAAAATTTGATGGCAAACATCTTACATACCCTCTAATTGCGCTCCTTTTGCACCACTCTCCCATTTCTTCTTCCATCTCTTCATCTTCATGCGGCAGACTGGTTGTCTGTGCCAGCTGACGTTCAGTTGGATGCCAGAGGGCGAGAAGGAGAGAGGGAAGAAAGAAGATAGGGGAAATGAAACTTGTGTTTTCAGTCTCATGGCTGATTCCTTGCCCCTCTCCTGAGATTATCAGTGAGTCTGGCAGCCAAAAAGACAGCCTTTTTTTAACTAATCAAAATGTTCCTTGGGATATACAGGCACTGTGATAATCCCTGAACAGTAACAGCCTGGCAGGGGTGTGGCAGCACCTATCAATAAACACATATGTGCACTATCATGTGAAGTCAGAGACAGAGTTGTACATGAGCATACCTCTGTGTGCCCTACATTCACACAGACAATCCTACATTTTCCACATTTACTACAGATGACATGCCTTTATACACACTCCCCCACATTTTTACAGTACCATTAACAGAGTGCATCCATGTGTGCTTATATGCACTGTACTGTAAAGCTCCACACACACATCCACGTCACAGGCTGTGTTGTGCAATGTATATGTAGATAATAGGATTTTGTCTTGTGTGCAGTATCTGATGTCTCAGCGTGCACGCTCACTGTCTTTGGTGTACTCACTGTTTATTCATACTGCAGGTTAAAAAATGGCAGATAAATAAGACAAGCTTTTGTTTGCGGTGTTTGAACGCAGGCTTACGTTCAGACAATTCAAAGGGCATCAGATATGTTAGATGTGATACTTCCATTGCTACTTTTTATCATCCCAACACTCCATACCTGAAAGAGAACAGTTTCTATAGCAACCTCATCATCCCCTCCCTCACCCCCACCGCTGTTGTGTGTTTGTGTGTGTGTGTGTGTGTGTGTGTGTGTGTGTGTGTGTGTGTGTGTGTGTGTGAGTTTGTGTGTATACGCAACCTGTGCAGCTCCAAATGCGAACACATGCCTGAATGAGTGAGTGTGGTATTGATTGCTAGCATACACGCCGTAACTGTTGGTGTCATTTAGCCAGCAGGGGAAGCAGACAGAGAAAAAAATAAAGGAACATTTCCTCTACACATTTCCTGGCCGCTTTTCAAGATACACAGAAGTTATATTAAAGGAAGACACAGAGCACTGCAGAGGGAAAAAAAAAGCAAAGGAGGAGGGTGGGGCGAAGAAGCGAAGTGCGAGGAGGAAGAGAAGAAATGTAGTAAATGGATGTCAGATTGCTGCCGAAATACAAATACAGTTTAACAAAAAATAATATGAGACGCACTGAGTGTGTTTAGCAGGTGGTGTACTCGCTCCTTTCAAAACGATTCCTCTTCTAATGAGACAAAAGGGTGCAGATGTGGTGGGTGATTTGAGGAGATGTATTTTTAGGTATCTTTTCAGACGTTGCCATTCTTTTACCACATGCATTTATTCTTCATCTGCCATCCACATCACTTTGCTAAGTATCGGTTAAGGACAAGTGAACAGAGTCCTCTGGACGACATCACTGAGAGCCTCTATGACCCTCAACCAGATCATACAGTGTTGTTTTATAGTTCTGGCACACATGCAGGATAGTGTAGCAGACCGAATTGCCCTTTCAAAAAACATAATTTCACCACGGCGCTGCCAGGCAAGGTTAGCCCTCTAGCGAAGAATCACGCTGATAAAAGGTCTGTTAATTTTACAGCACTAATTGTCTCTCACTGTCACCTGTAATTTTTTAGGTTTTCTTCTTTCTCTCTCTTCCCCTTTTTCTCCTTGGGCTCTTCTCTCCTGTGATCCCAGTCTTTGTTCCTCTAAATAACTTCTTGATTACATTCTCTTGCCTAAGTCTTACTTGTCGTGTTCCTCTGTCTTTCTCTACATTTTCCTTCACTCAACCTGTCCATTCTCTTCTTCTTCTTCTCTTCAGTGCCCAGTATTTTGTGTCTGGAAGGGCTTGAATGATTAAACATAGGACAGATGCCTTTGGTGGACTGAACACCAAGGGCAAATGGATGGAGGGAAGGAGGGAGAGAGGATGGAAGGAGCAAGGAGTACACAATGTCAGACAGGCCAGCCTGTTCGGATACAGATGACATGACAGGACCCGTGCTCCTGTAACTGTCACCTATTGCTCTGTACCACTGAGTCCTGCTCACTTGAGACCTGAAACTCGGTCACATGCATCTGCCATGCAGCTTTACAGGAGCCGGGAGATATTAAAGAATTCTTAATATTTGTATTACTGAATCCTGAACGGAAATCTGAGCATAAACAAAAGATAGAAATAATACACATTGATCTGTTGTTATTTACAGTGAAGGCGAGGAGCACCTTTTTTTGCACCCAGGTGTTGTGAACCGGGTGTAATGTTTTTGTCTCTGTGAGTGTTTTTAAATTCCAGTGTCTCATTATCCAATTTTCCTTGACAGGACACTCTCCAGACATCTGTGAGCTTGACGAGACGGAAGTTAATGAGACATTAAATTGGTGCTTTTCATGTTTTGGTCAAATGCTAGTGAGGTAGTCTTGGTTGTAGTCCAAATTTGTTTTTCCCATTTTGCACCGTATCCGCATTGTTTCTTTGTTTAAGAAAGAGCCATTTTAACAGCACTACAATGCAGCATGAGCAATAATTTGTTTAAACAACCTAAATACCAAACAGACGGGGAAATAAGAAAAACAAAAGAAACAGAGTAGATAAAATATAAATAACAGGAACAAGAGAACAATGCATCTGCTAAAAAACTAATGAATGTGAGTGACCTACAATCATGAACTACTGTAATATTGAAAGTTTGAAATTCTATGCAGAGCTCAGGTAACATCCAGTAAACGGTTGTTGGCTGACCTGAGAGACTTTAAGGTAATTACGGAATGTACTCAAGGACTTCAACCTGATAAATAAAACAAAAATTTATTATAATGAGTTCTAAACTCTAGCAGCAGCCAGTGGAAATATGCCAGCACTTGCATAATGGTCTCCCAGCTCTTTGTCTTTTTAAGATGTCTGCAGCATTTTCATGCATCTGCTGATTAGTGCAAAATGCAAGTTTTGTACTATTAGCCACTGCAGAAAAACCTTAGTTTGCTCATGTATGCCCTTTTTGTAATTGAATACAGTAAGTACAGATTCAGATAGCTTTTTTAAAAATGTACAGATGGAGATTATAAACTCCTATTGAAACCAGCTGGGAGGAAACCTCTGCTCAGGCTATGTCACTGTATTTCTAGCATACTGTACATTTTTGCAACTGTGCAATGGGGTCAAATGTAAATTATTTAGCACTTGTGCAGTATGTTTTGCTGCAGATTGGGGTCATGTGAGCGTGCATTGGAGGGTATTGTATGTGTGTGTTTGCACCTGTATGTACATGTATTCGTGTGTGTGTCTATGTGTGTGTGTGTGTCTGTGTTTGCACGTATAGAAACGTGTTTGTAACAAAATATGTTTGTCCCTGGATGGGTGTCAATTTGTGTGAGTTTGATCATTTGTTTGCAGACTTGCGTGTGTGTGTGTGTGTGTGCACGCACACGTCTGTGCCCACGTACATGTGCGTATATGTGCAGTTGTTTATTCGGAGCATGAAGGTCCATCCAAGCATTATATGAGCATGAAGGCCCATCGAAGCACATGTAATCCCTTACCAGCTCTTGGGCTCCTCATTAGCATCACACTGATCTTCCTCAGAACCTCCATTCCAGCCCTCTGATATTCTCTGTGTGGCCTGAGGGAATAATAGGTCCTGTTCACATCAAATATGTTATGTCATCAATGTGACTTGAAGCTTTGCTGCCCACATCATGGGAGTGCACTCCGACTGCCTAATATTCCCCATGGTACATGTGAATTCTCAAGGGTGGCCATCTTTTTTCCCAGAGGGCCCTCCATATACGATACAGCTGGAGCACGGCTACAAATCACATACAGTTCACAGTCAAAGTTGATATGCTCACATGAGCTCCCTCTGTCTCCCTGACTCTGTTCTCACCACACTCAGTTTAGATTTAGATCTATTAGGAATGCAAACTAGGCCTCAAATCTATCATTTTTTCTTAGCTGTGAAGAAACATTGAAAGCCACTGCTACAAACATCAGAGGCCATGCACTTTATAATTTTGGTAGCACATCTTGCCCGTAGTTTTGTGCATTTTTGGGCCTCCCAGATAATTCCAGACAATAACATAAGAAACTTAGTGAAATCTAAGGACATCATTAAAAATAGCGGCCTTGGCTTGTATGTCAGACAAGTCCACCACGTAATGACCAGCACTGGTGACCAAAGATGAGCTGCATCGATGGAGCACTATCTCTTTGCTATATTTTCAAGATGTGACAGCGGTGCTGATGAGAATGTAAGCTATTTAATATTTGCATTCACGTTCTACACATGATTATCACTTGCATATTAATGATTATTGAAAAGTGTTGAAGTGTTTGAAAGACAATATGATTCTGTGTTGCAAAATGCAGCGTCATGGCACAAATTTTGTGAAACCAGTCCATACTTAAGAAAATAGCTATGTGTGTTGAGTAATTCACCTGAGATGTCGGCCTAAAACTCTGAGTTGTTCAGCATTTAATCATCACCTTTGTAAAGGTCACATGAGTTCAGGAGCATTTTAAAGGTATATATATGTATATATGCACATAACAAGTATGTAAGCACAAGTATCGCAGCAATGAAGCACAGCTCTCATGAGTACGAGAGAAGCACTTGAGGAGAGCAGAGTGAGGTGAATGAAGATGTGTGACACGAAGAAGAAGTTAATCTCTCCTGACTGTAGCACGGGCCTCTTCCTGCCTCTCTGACTTCTTTTTTTCCAGCATAAAACTTTGGGTCACTATGTGAAAGGCAGGCAGAGGAGTTTACATGCACACATACTCACACACAGGCACACTCACACACACACATACATGCACACTATAACTGCACAACAGGATGTAGAGACACTGAGGTGTTTAAACAAAATACTCACTGTTTGATTTTTGCTTAAAAGAAAGGGTAAGCAAAATTCTAAACTATATATCCCAGAAGGCCTCTATTTGCGCAGAGATTCAAGTCTATGAACATTTCTTGATAAAATCTTGTGTTTGCTTTAACTAAACACAAAGGACTCTTCTGTGCAAAGACTCCTTGTAAGATGTAGAATTAGCATGAACATTTTGCTGCCATGTTGACCTGATGTAGAGTCTTTTGGACTGAAGACATTGTTAAAATTAAACATTTGTGACTGTGTGGGCTGGGTTTTTTATTCAAGCTCCAGTTGGTCCACATTATAAAACCTACAGAAGTCACATGTTTTATTTTTAGACATTTTGTCAAACCTTTATTTACATGTCTACTAACAACGGGAGATCCCTTAAGTTATTAACATATTATACATTGTGAGAACCTACGATTTTTGCCTGGAGTGTGTAAGTGTGTTTATTATGTGAGGTAATTCTTGCCACATGAATCATTTTTGGAGATTTTGAATCCTAAGGATTCAGACTAGAGGTCTGGAACACTGTGGATGCACGAGAGCTTAAGGCTAATGTATGCCTGGAGATGCTAGTTATGCAACTCATTCATGCTTGCATGCACACACACACACACACACAAACACACACACACACGGACGCAAAAAACTCGAACTCACGCTTCACTATATCAGCATTACCCACTGCCATCTGCGTTCACAGTTTACAGTTGCCTCATAGGTCTCATGGCTGTCACATGTGTGTGTTTTCTTACACATGTGCACACACACGCACTCAAGCATCTAAACTGGATTAGCCACGCATTTATGTTTTATGAATGAGGCACCTGTAGAGACACATTAGCAGCATAGGTTAGAGGCACGTCAGCTGATAATAAAACTGACACATGAGGGGAGATATATGCGGATAGGATGCTGATGAATAATCTATGGATGACATTAAGGTAGCATTCATGCTGAACTGTACCAAGATAAGACGAGCAATGCAAAAGACTGCAGTCAAAGAAGGGAAAACATGAACACCACATGAAATGAAGGCTAAAGAAAATCACTGTTTTTATGAATGTCCTAAGCAGCTTTTAGAATTTAATTATTCATATTCAAACCTCAGGTAATTCACATTATTAACAACATTATAAGAAATTGATCTCAAAATGCTCTCAAGACTTGCAACAGTCTGCCAAAGAAGCCGATGTTTGGCTAAAGATTAAGTGGGATGGAAGTTGTCTCTCTCGTGAAAAGGCAAACACCTACTAAGCCCTTCAGGGGACAAACTCCATGTTATATATCATCTTTTATGCTTCCGAACAGATCTTGCCAATGCTGAATAATAAATCTCCAGAATGTCCCTCATTTTCATAACCAATTCCTGAAGTGGGTATGTACAGTGCCAATGTGCTGCTGCATCAAGGAAACATCAACCTTGTAAGTGTGTCCTCCTTTGGATACATTATTTGTTAACTGGTTTGGAATCAACAATAAATGATCACGCCGGTATTTAGTGTGTTTTTGTCCTTTAGTGGTTGTTTTGTACTTTTAAAACTGCCAACAATTTAAAGAAAAATCATCTTTTTATGATAGAGTTACAGTTGTCCCCTCTGATTTCATTTTGGTATTGACTATGCTGGAAATATAACTCAGGCAGGTGATCCATCACTGTAAAAGTAGGTTTGAAAAATGCAATGCTACATGGTACTGCAATCATTTTGAAAAGGTCTTTTGAGTCGGCTGACATGAGTTTTATGAAGGTAACAGTTCCTGGTCAAACCTACATAACCACATAACGTGAACACAAATATAAACACATATAATGCTAGTTTCTCTGCAAAGTATATTCAAACATTTACAGTACTGATTTTGCAGATGTTGTTATGTAATGTTGCCCCTGTTGCCCCTGCTGTAAGACTACTGTGTTTCCTCATGTGACATCACCAACTTTTGATGAGAGTAGTATGAAACTGCTAGCATGACTCTGCACTGTGTTATGCAGTTGTTATGTGCATCCTTGTGCTTGTATGGGATACAGATCATGTGGCACAGCATAAAGAAATGAGGTGAAACCAGTGGCTACCTATAGCAGGTCAGAGATCAGTAATAAATCCTTTTAAATGGTCAAGTCACCCACATTTATGAAAAAGTAGTCAGACGCTAGAAAAACAGTTTTTCAGTAGTTAATTTGAAAACATTGGTGTAAAAAAAAAAGTTGATTGGCAATGAGAGCAAATTGTTTTTGAATCTTTTGTTTATACCTTTAAATTATTTATGTAAATATGCTTTTAATATACATGTGTATGTAAATGTGTGTAATTTTGTGCTTATTAGTTGAGATATTAGGATCACCCTGTAGGTCAGTCAGTAGAGTGGGTGCCCCACGTACAGAGGCTGTGTCCTGCAGTGGCCCTGGGTTTGATTCCACTCTGAGGCCCTCTGATGGGGTCATTCCCCCTCTCTCTCTCCCCAATTCCTGTCCTGCCCTTTAGCTGTCCTATCAAAATAAAGGCACAGCAGCCAAAAAATACCTTTAATATTTTAGATTTTGTTGAGACACAACATTCATCACCATTGCTTTCTTTTAGTGAGATAACGGGCCCTTTGGTCCAGTAGTAACATCATTTGTACTAACCCACAGGAGTTTAGGGAGCTCTCCATGGTCCTGACTGCTCCAGACGTTAGATGGGGCTGAACAGGCAGCTGGCGCTGCAGCAGCTTTTAGTGGTGGGACAACATTCATGGCTCTGACTCCATTTGCCCATCCTCCGACCACATAAGTGCAGAACAATCTTCGAAACATCATTGCTGGTATGCACATACACAGGAACTGTAGCTGTCCTATTAATCCAGTCAGCATAAAGTTTAGTGGTAAGTAGCAGAGGGAGTTATCAGTTTTGAAGTAATGTGATACAGTAGTGTGAACTCTTTGTTTGAGGCTTAGTCTAAACAACCAGTATGCACTGGACTTAATATAACTTACAAAGGAAAACAGAAGATTATGTTCCATCTGGCGTTGGGTTGAGAATGAGTTGAGAATGCAGTGTTTATACAGACAGCAGATTTGTCTCACATGATCTCTTCCTCCATCCTCCGTTATGTACACCAGTTTAACTTTACAGATTAAGTTGTTTTCAGAACAAAGAAAGGATGATATGTAGCAAAAATTGAGCATGTTATGGATCGGATTGTATATTTATTTCTATATATTCTATATATGTCACTCTACTTTTTAAAGTTAACAGATGCACCGTTTATCTGTGCTTTTCTGTAACTTTATTGGTACCTTTACTAAAGACACCAGATGTTGTCGGTGCTTTTTCCACTGTGTTCCAAATAAGATGTGTTTGCACCATAACGTCTGATAAACAACTATCCCCTGAGAGTCGAGGGAGAACAGGAGCAATCCTCCACCCTCAAGGATCCCATTTAGATTCATCAGTATCCATCGTAGAAATCTCTGCACCTATGATTTCACCCTTCATCTATTTTCCATCATAACATCTGCATTATAACTGCAGCAGCTACTGGCCTCCCCTTTTCCAGTGCTAAAATGCAGTATTTAATATTACCAGTATGATTCAAGACTTGTATTTCTAAATTTAGCAAATCCAAGATCCTGTCTCGTAATTTTCTGTTGGCTTTCAGGAGAAAGATTTAAATGTTGCAATTAATTCCCATTTACAGCTGATTTATTCTTAAGTGGATCGGCCATGTGAAAGCGTTTACACATCCTTTAATACATTTAAAGTCTGCATCATTGGAAAAGTCATCAATTACAGCACAGCTGAAGATTTAGAGCCTTTACTCTTCGAAACAGCCATGTGGACAAAAATAAATGTACATTTGATGAGACAAAGCTGTGGTGTACTCTGTAATGGAGAAAGAGGATTATTCTCAGATTCTTCCCATTCACGACATCCAAGTAATTACATCCAATTAAATTATTTTCAAATTAAACTCTGCTCAATTCCCCCTCATCAGGTAATCAGACCCAGTGGGAAATACCTGGAGCTAAACAAACATTTTCTTTACTAACTTTTAATCTTGTTGGCCAAATCAAAGTAACTTCCTAATCTGGTTTTGGCCAGAGCTAACAGAGTTTATGTAACAGAACACATGAAGCTGCTGTTTTTTTTTGTTTTTTGTTTTAAGAAACTTAGCGATACACTGAAACATGATATTAGAATAACAAGAAGCATAAATTGATCATAATTGTGTTATTTATGCAGATGAGCCCATTCACCTCAACATGGCCTGTTCACAATATTGTTGTGCTCTGTAACGTTGAAGACTCTCTAAACTTCGGTCATGCTCCATTCATAATGTATCCCAAGATTATCAAACGCTCAGGTCGCTCTAAAAAAACTTAAAGATTAGAGTCTTTAAAAGCTTTCTTACACAGATCTTTAAGGGAAAAAGCAGCACATTTCTCAAATCACTCCTGTAACTCCTCCACAATCTTTGCGCAGCGAGCAGGTGCTGCTGCGCTTCTGCTGTCTGTTGTCTGCTCTGTTCAGCCTTGTCAAGTGATGTAAGTAGACTCCAATCAACATTTGTTTAGTCATCAGTGGCTCATTGTGAGCTTCACTGTACTTGGCTGGGTTCGCACTCAAAGGCAGCTTGATACATGAGCTGACGCATAAAAGCCCGGTTCTAACCTGTGTCGTCATGCTAAGATGATCAAAAGCAGTTATTGAAGGTTAACTGATAAGTTTTTGAAGCAAAATTCTCCTAAGATGCAAAGATTACAGGAACAAAAACAGGAAGTACTCTGACTGTTTGAAGATATGGCAGCGAGACACACAAAGCAATCAGGCATCATTTTTTAAACCACATTTTATCCACCACAACACGTCTATAGAGAATATTATACTATTACTATACAATAGACACCAAAGCTATAACTACAAAGATGCACATACAGAAAATGTTTGTTTAGTCCTTTGGCTTATAGCTACATGGTACAATACTGTGTTCCTGCTTATGAAAAAGTAATTCAGCATTTCATGAAATAAACTTATTTACTTTCTTGCTGAGCATCAGATAGAAGAAAGGACTGAAACCCCAAACATATCTGACTTTCTTTAGTTTAGCATTAAAAGTGGAAGATTAAAAAAAAATCTAGCCAGTCCAAAGGTATTAAATTAGCACACCAGCACCTCTTATCTCACAGTTTAACACGCTGTATCTTGTATGTTTTAAGTGTGAAACCCACAATTTTTTGTTTGAAAAGCAATAATCATGGCTTCACCGGGGTTCAGTCTTAATGCCAAGCTAAGGGAACTATGTCCTGGCAACGACATGACAAATCCTACTACTGTGTGGGGAATCACCTGCCCTACTCTGCCCCTGATTGGCTAGCACTCACTTTTGTTGGTTGGGTTGGTCACGTTCAGGAGTGAAAGAGATTGGTTAGAGTCAATATCTCAAAGGCAGAGTTAAGCGGGTAATTTTTTGGCTATAATAGGATTTTAGTATGCGTCATGTGATTGTAGGCCAGAAAACGAATAAGCAAATTCCAAAAATATCAAAGGAATCCTTTCGATCTCTCTGAAGTCTGGCCAGTTGTTGAAAACCACCCTTTTAAACCATATTAGAAAATTCCTCTTTTTGATTTACATATTACACAAAGATAGTGCATCAGTTTAGTGTGTGTGCATGTGTGTGTGTGTGTTGTGGGGGAGAAAAGAAGAAGTTGTCAGAGTGAATTAGTCATTAGTGGTGTTGAGGTTTCTCCCAGTAGCCTGTCAACTCTCTATTCTACACACACACATGGATCTCAGATTTCACAACCACGCACAGATTCTCACATTCACACACACATGCCACACTCTCAATCAAACAAAGATCCTCGCAGATGTCCACGCAGCGTCTTCAGTTTCCTTGTTAAGTTGTTTTCCCTCGAAAGAATGCTAAATTATCATATCCTTTATATATTCAAGCCAGATTTCTCTGTTTATTCGCCCATATTGAAGGTTTAAATTGGCAAAGAAATGTGTGTGTCCCTTGGCTTTGCAGTATAGCACTGTGTTTACAAGATGTTATGTAGTGTTAAGCAGAGCTGTGAATGTGTGATTCACTGTAAGTGGGAGGAAGGGGAGACGCAGACATTATTCCAGTGGCCCAAAAAACAAGCAGCCTTTAAAAGGTCATTGTGTTTTCTTTGTGCTTTGTTTCTTTGTTTTTCTGTTCTCATACTTTGGTAGCCTCAAATAAACCCTCAACTTTCTTTAACTTGGCCATCCTTCCTTTCCGTGTTTGTCAATTTTTTCCTGCCTCCCTATAATTTCAGCACAGCTCTTATTTTCATACATTTTTCCATCCCCCACTGCCTTTCCTTATGGTGTCAACTACAAGGCCATGTCCTGTGGTGTCAGCACAGAGGACCATTGCAGCTGACACCTTATGATGTGCTCTGTCTCTATAATTACCAGTCAAATGCAGAAGAACGTTATCATTTCTGGCTGCTACTGTAGCTAGGTGTGGCCCAGTACACTAACTGCTCTGTGGTCTGCAGTGATGTGTTGTGGCGACAGTGTTACACAATAAGAGCAGCAAGTGAACTCACTCACCAGTCCCTCCGTCTTCCTGTCCTTGTCTGTTCTCTATCTGTGTTTCGGTTTGATTGTGTCTTCCTCCGACAGGCCTGGCTGTCTCTCTGCCTGCACACAAAGAGCTGCCTGAACCTGGCTGACCCATCACTTTCTCTGTTTTTTTCTCTCTCTTCTCTCTCCTTGCCGAGGGTTTATTGAGTTACTCCATTTGGTCTGAAAAATTTGATCATAAACCTTTGGGCTGCAGAGTCTTCTCCGTGTGCAAAAGCTGACATTGAAGGCCTGAACTCCTCTTTTTTGCTTGAGTATATCATAGCAATAAGGCACAAGTGAGCATATTGCACATATGTGCAGTGTATGAGAAAGACAGCCGTGCGTTATGGAGCCAGCAAATATTGATTAAAGTCAGGTTTAAACCCAGATACATTTAGAAGGTAATTGAATTAAATCTGCTTATTTTTATGTGGTGATAATTTTTCAGCAGATCAATAAATCGTTGAAGTGAAACCCTCCTGGTTCTGAACCAGAGAACAACATACATCCCGCCAGACAATAAAAAACAAGAGCTGCTACTCACTCATGTTGCTTTTTGTTAAAAGACAGTGCTGAATTGAGAAAAAGTTGGAATGCTATTATAAATTACTTATCCGCGTATTATAGGCAGGATGTGAAAAATGACAATCAACAGTGTGAGCGCAGTGCACTGGCATGAAGTGGGATTATGTGCCAGGATATGACCAGTCACAGTGAAATCGCTCTTGAATGTTTAGAGCTGTGATAGGAGGAGAGCATTGCCCTAGTTTGAGTCTGGCGTAATTATGTAATGCTTGAGTACCTGCAGCACCAGCGGCGTGACAACTTCTGAATGTGAATCTGGGCAGTGCAGAGAGTGCAGACAGGAGCTGCACACCTCTTTTCAATCCTTCTACGTGACATGCAAATCTCATCTTGAGCTCCTCGGGTTTTCACTGATATAATGCGTTCATTCGCTTATTTATTAGCATTTGACTGACATATTCAGCATTTCCATCTTTTCGTCTCTTCTGTTGGTTTCTTTTTCACTAATATTCCTCCCCCTAACCTCTTCCCCATCCTCATCACCATCCCTCCATCCCAGCTGCCTTTCTCTAACCCCATACCCCTCTCTCTTCTTGTCTCTCACACCCCCTTCACTTTTTAGATCTCCCCCTTCATTCCTAATGCCACATACCAAATGGAGGGTGACAGTGTGCAGCTGTGGGTTTTGTCCTCCAGACAGCATCTTAGAGAAAAGCTTAGCCCCCCTCACACATGCATACAGACGGAGGGAGGGATCGGCACTAACCTGAGTCTTTCATCTGTCGCTTATATAATATTTTTAAGATGGAGTTATGCTGCAGCTTGCATACATGATGCAGTGAGAGGTAAAAGTCCTTGCAGTGAGGAAGATGGTTCCATCATACCGTTTTCACTCACCAAAATCTCTTTTCTGTCTCTTTTTTTTATCCTCCAGAAAACAAAGCTCCATGCTGCCTTGCAGGAGAAAAATCGTCTGAACCTTGAGCTGATCAACCGCCAGCTGAAGGCATCCAAGTATGACCAGGTGTGGCATTCAGACACTCAGTGTACAAACATGTATTGCAAGAACACACACAGTAATGATCAATGGTCATGCCGGCCGTGGTTTATGGTAGAACCTATTGCCCAAGTGTTGACAGAGGAGCTACATATTACATCCACAATGTCTTAGAAATGGCCATAACATCAGTCATATGTTGGAATCTGCAATCTGTCTCTAGAGATCAGTATACATGCAGCCTTGTTTTCATCACATATGTTAGATTTATTATCATGAGTTGCCTCCTCATGTTCTTTATATTGCTTGTTTGCATGCAGGACATATACATGTGTCTTTCCTATCCTTGTCTTCAATGGCACAGTGAGCCAGAGTCTCCCACATGCATATATAAACACTCACACACACACACACAGGCCCAGACTGAGACAATCTGTGATGGTAGGCGATTAGCTGCTCTGGCGCTAATAGTGACTTTCATAGAGGGGGCAGATTTGACACGTGTCCAGGGACTGAGCTCGGAGGTTTTGCTCCACCGTGCCACGCAAAATGATGCCATCTGTGCACCAACAAGGTGGGCACGGAGATAAAGAGGAAGCGGGGCAGAAGTGTGTCTAGTCCCACCAGATATACACAATGAATGAAGGGTGACTCTCATGTAAGGAACCGTACAAAGTGAGGATGAAGGAATGAAAGAGGGAAAAGGACAGAGGTGGGAGTATGTCATGTGCAAATCACAAGCTCGAGCCTATGAGTCTCAAGCAAGTCCCAGGTTTCCACAGTTAGATCAGTTCAAGGACAGTTGCTGTGAAAAGTTGAGTTTCTTCTGTTGACTTTTAAGGAAAGTTGTTGCAGCTTGCTTGAACACCCTATAAATCTTACTGATATTTGACATTTTGTGGCAATCAATAGCAAGCCTCCAAAATGAACAGGAATGAGGAGTGTGATAGCAAGAGTTGCACACAGGAGTGAGATTCATTTTTAAGACTAAGGACTGATCAATGTTATACTATAAAAGCACAGAAACTGTTGCTGGTTTAAATTTGGACTCAGATAAATAGATAACATGACCAGCTTTAAATATTCTTATCAATGTCCTGCCACATTTTGACAGTTTGAAGCCAAGTCTAATAAAGCATAAACCTAATGTTAGATGTCTGGCAAACCTGTGACCAGCTAATAAGTTAGCTCAAAACAGCATACATATTTACACAACCTCACTTCCACTGAGATTTTTTGAAAAAGGTTTCAAATTTGTGTTGTTATATGTTTTTGATTTCACACCCCAAAATATTCGAAAATTACCGAAACAGAGATTAGATAACACAGCTAAGGAAATTTCACTGTATCAGGACAGTGACATACTACTACACAGGTTTATGATCAAACCACTGTTTCAAAACAACAAGTGAGCTTATGGAGAAAAAAATTGTTGTTTTGATCAATTTTGCACCCACACAGTTTCTGAAAACTGTCGTAAATACAAATCCAAGGTGTCTGTAATAATATCATTAGATGTACAGTACCTGCTAAGTACACAAAAATCTCAGTGGTGAGATAACAGTGTTATGTAATGAAATATTATGTCTTGCCCTGAAGGTTACTTCAGGAAAATCTGTAAATCAAAGAGAATTGAAGCAGAGCAACTGGAGAACATCAGAGGTAAAATCAGAAGGCATTTTCTCCTTTAAAAATTATTCAGTTTCATTAAATTCAGCAATAATTGGTGTGTGAGAGAGTGTCATAAAGCCTCAGGCACTGAAATCATACCTGCTCACCCAAGTTACTCAGTGCACTAACTGGCTATCAGGGTGCAGAGAGACACAGAGACCGTTCACTCTATTACAAGACACTGCACCATCAAAATTATTTTGAAGCTCTTATTTTTAGGTTTAATAGTTAGATAATGTAGATTTACATTTAAAATGATGTAAATCTGCACTTATGTTGTGTTTTAGTTTTATTATCAAGGAAAATATCTCTGGGTTATCTGAATAAAATGTATTATGATTATAGTCTGCTTGAAAATAAAACTAATCATTATAAAGCTGTTTTTCTGATGTAATATAGCTTAGATGGTACTAGAGCTTCAGTCATAAATTTTACAAAATGAATTAACTTGCTTATCTATTGTGGACTCATTTATTACGTTGGTTAATGAGATGATTGGTGTGTGCTCGCGGGACGGTTCAGCTCGATCCTGCGAGGCCACCTTAAGAGGAACCGGCTTAGCACAAGGCCTCTGACTGATGAAGAAACGAGAGGCAAAACGCTCAAGTCAGCAGCTCTGTCTCATCAAGGCTAAATGAAAAATGTGCTGATTAATTTCTCTTCAGACTGTGAACTCCCAATCAACCCCCCCAGCCAAAAAAAACAAAAAAACAAAAAAACCCCCACCAAAACCCAGCCTCTATTCATAAATGTGAAAAGCAAGTCTACTGCAAGAACAAACCTCATAAAAATTGCATGGTTGTTTTCCTCTTTTTTAAAAACAGAATAATGGGTACTTTCTGAAACTCCTCAAGTAAGTCAAAGTGAAAATGAGTGTGTTCCCTCACTTTGTTGGGGTTTCTGTTTTTTTGTTTTTTTTTTATAAAATATTTCATATTATTTGTTTTAATCTCCTCCTCTTATCCTTTGCTCCTTTGCTTGTGGACTGTTTCTGCTCACATAGGTGAAATCAGACTATGACCAGCTGAAAGAGACCTTTGCTGTAGTGAGCCAGGAGAGAGACGCGGCCCAGGAGCAGAGGAGCCAACTCCAGGGCAAAGTGGAGAACCTGGAAAAGGTTCTAAAGGTGACACATCCCTCCATTTATGTTTGACGTCACCCCATCATTTTCTTTCCCTCCTTCATTGCTTGGTTTCTCAATATCTCCCCCTTTGTACAATTTACAGTAGTGGTATATCTGTCTCCAACTCATTTGTGATCCATAATTTATACGATGCTCTGTAAGCATGTGATGACCCGTTTATATTTTGGCAAATTCTGTCCCTGATTTGTCACTAAATGATAACTTTGAGTCTTTCACCTGAATTTCAAACAGTATTTTGGTGATAGTTTCACTTGTCAAAGGAAATGGATTGATGAGAGCACATAATACCATTAATAATACCAGAGAGCAGTTTTGAGTATTGAGAGAAAACTCAGAAATCCTGTCTGTTTATGCTTCAGGACTTAGTTTGAAATGAAGAGACAACACTCTCGGATTACTTGGTCGAAGGAGTTCAATTCAGAGGATTTCCGTGTACCATTTAGCGTATTTCAACCCTAGAAGATTTTTTTTTCTACACACAGAAGAGAGTTTTAATTATCTGCAGTTATTGAATTGGATTTTATAAATTAATCTCAGTTTACTGTTAGGATTGATACTATGAAGCTGGATGTTTCCTTCATTGTTTGCTAGAAAAGACCACTGAGCAAAGTGTCTTCAAGCTTCCCATTTTATCCTTTCCCTGCCTCTCCGCTGAACCTACCCATTTTTTGCTGGCATATTGTACGACTTCAATCAGCCATCTATCGCCCACATCTTTTTTTCAGATTTGGAGACTTTTGGAAGAAAAATCCCTTCGTCCAGATATTTGCTTTTTAAGAAAACTTTAGAAAGAAAGTGCCGCAGCTCATAAGGTGAAGTGTCACTGGTTTCATGGAGAGGCTCTTTTTCATCGGGTTGGAATCTGCCAATAGTAATTAGACACAGTCTCACTGCGCCGTGAGAGACACTCTCATTACAAATCTTCGCCTCTCCGTATCTCCTATTGATCGTCTGTGTATCAGGATATTTTAGAGAGAAATGTACCCATCTGAGGAAACTGACCCGCTCCCTAATACGACAAAGAGAAGTTTGTCACTTTCTTATTGTGTATTGATTATGAAGACAAAGAGACTATTTAGAGAAAAGAATACAGGACAGTGTGGGTGGAGAAAGCAGAGATGGAGGAAACACAACATGAGGGAACAAAAGAAGACCAATTTGGCTTTTTTAAAAGACTTGTTCATTCAAAACTAATGAGATTCAGCAACAGTCAATCTTAGTTTTTAAGGTTATGTAATCCGGCTAATTGTCACATTTCTGAGGGGAAATATCAGAACGTCACCTCATTCTGTACTTCTCTATCATACAAGAAGGCAAAAGTGCTATACAGTAAAAAAAATAGTGGCTCAAAATGGTCTGTCTTTTTTATAAATGTATAGGGCAATCTGTCTAATCGAGCAGTGCTATTAGTGGCTAATTTACCCTCAAGCCTCTCGCCACAAGCATAGATGAGAGGTTGTAGGTTCACTTCTTTTTAACTCCTTTTTTAAACTTGTATTCTTCAGGCTCAATCAGTGATTGCTCTAATGAAATAACATGAGGCAGAGCTCCCTCTGAAGCCATAGAAGGCTTTATAGTACTTTTCACACATGAAGTATTACTCTGCAAGACTTGTAAACAAGTCTTGTTAACAGTGTTTGATGAGTAAAATAAGTCAGATTTAGGTTCACATTAGGTTTCTGGCCTAATGCCTACAGTCAAGTATGCAGTAAACTTCACCGTACTCAAAGATTTGTAACTACAGTGTTGTTATGTACCACTCAATTGTGTTTTTCAGCCCACTGAGGATCATCTCATCTTGCATTAAGAGGTTTAGTAATAAGAAAGACTGGCTATAGTCTGAAGGACTTGGGCAGCAGACATGTACCATGCAGGCTGTTAGTTTAAAGGTCCAGCCTGTAGGATTTAGTGGCAGTTACTGGTGAAGTTGCATGAATATCCTTTTGCTGACCCACTCACTTTCAGAAACTTATTTGTGGACTCCATGGAAGAGAATCTGTACTGCAGAAAAGAGCTCATTTAAAAACAGACAATACAACCATTCATATAAGCAGGTGATTATACACTAATGAAAACATACTTAAGAATATTACATTCCAGTTCTGCCATATTCTGCAAATAAATCCCCCGAAACCCTCCTCACTAGACTTTTTAATATCTCTTTTAACATGATATCACAGGGTGTTTTCTGAAACAGTAGGTGAGTTTATGTAGCCCTCTCTGAATGAGGGTTAAAAGAAGTGTATTTGACTCAGGCTCCAGTGACAGCCTCTCAGCCCAGTGCTCTGCAGCGTAGAGCTCCTCTCCGATTATGCAAAGCAGTGGCTGCCTGCTCAGGACACCTCGAAGCCACTCCGGGAGGTAAAGAGGCTTTTCTTTTTTTAAAGAAGAGAGAACACAGAGAAAATGATGAATGTCAGAGACTTTCTAAGCTGTCTTTTCTTTTTAAGCCTGCAGAAACATCTTATAGCCTTAACTCTGTTTCTGCAGGATGTGGCAGCTGGTCGTGACTCAGTGGGCTGATACTTGCGGATAGTCATGACTCGGCTAATTTGGGAAAGGGTAGATTTGGGATCAGTGTGGGTGACCACGTGTGACAACTTTGCCTGAGTCACCTCAGAGTACAAAGTACAGTAGTTTGCATCTGATAAAAACAGTCTACATTTTAAAATATATAAAGTCTTACTGTAAAACTCTCTTTATACCTCCATTACACAGGGAACCCAAAAATTGAGTGCAAGAGATAATAGATAGCACTGGTAGATGATAGCTTGCATACAGGCTAGAAAAAGGTGGAAACAACTAGCCATACTCGCTAACAAAACACACAAACCAGCACATCTAAAGTGCACAAATTTGCAGGTTATTACTTTCTTGTTTAATCTGTAAGACCATTGGAAGTCACTACTCCTGACAAAGAGTTTCTTCGACACATAACCTCCCAAAAATTCCCTGTTTTGGGTGTTTGTGTCGATTAAATAGCAAGATAGAAGTGAGCATCAGAGGTACTAGAAGGCAGAATCTGATACCTTTTCAAATATTTAATTTGCACAAAAATTGCAGCAAAGCATTCACTGGCAATGAACTTCTTAATTACACCATTAGAGAGAGCCAGACTTGCTGTTTCAACCTTTTTTAATCTTTATATTAAGCCAAGATTTCTGGCTGCTGGCAGTAACTTCATACTTGGCATATAGCATGAGAGTTAGATCCTCTCATCTAACTTTTAGCGTGACAGCAAATAGGCCACATTTCCCCAAATTACTTCTTTTTAATTAAATCACTTAGTTTTTACTTCATCACTCTGTTGACTGTTTGATTTATTTCATTTGTCATATTACAATACGATATCTTGATATTACAAACTTTGTAAAATTTTTCCTCTCCTCTCAAAAATCTGAATGCGGAGTTGCTG
>JAUZTA010000014.1:8909166-8920119 GCA_034780835.1 Ctenochaetus striatus | reverse complement strand
GGTTATTTTATACTGTGATGTAGAAGACTGCAGAACAGCATTGCCTTACTATCCGTTGTTGTGTATTGTATTTTGTCTAGGTCCAACACCATATTGCAGAACAGGTCAGAATGAACCATCAGTCTTTGGCTGGGTTTCTCATCAGCCTGAGCACTAAATGATTTTCTTCTATTAAAAAACAATGTGCAGGGAATATATTAGTCATTTAATACTTTTTGAAGAGGTTTATCATGTGAAAAAAACTGAGTATTGTCATCGTACAATATAAGTAATCAGTACAGAGATCTGGGCAAAATGGCATTTTTGAACTTCTAAAAATCAAAAACATGTTTTATTAGCAAAAAATATTGTCATTAATGTTTCAGTTGAAATTTCAACACTCTTTGTGTTTTGAAACCAAATTCAAATGCAATGTTGCCCTGGTTTGCTTACTGCACTGAGCACATCACTAATTAGCACTGCACCATAAGATATGATCAGTTATTATTCTGATGAGTCATTTCCTCAGCCTATAGCATAGCCCGTAGTAACCTGTGTTATATAAAGCAGTGCCACTCCACTGCTTGCTAAAATTACCATTTTGTGTGAGTGTGCATTTGCTTCTGTTTGAATGCGGTTGTGCATGTTTTGCCCAGTAATCCAGGACAGTGGAAGACAAAGAATGGGCTGTAGTTAGTCTCTTTTGATTGTGTCCTGCATGTGAAGACAGCAGTGCTTCTCTCAGGAGGCCCACATGTTTTATTCCATTGTTTTGATTTTCTCTTTGTTTATTCTCCTCATAAAGAGTAGTATGAGGTTATGGTAGAGTATTAGTATAGAAGAATACAAACTGAAAATGTAGTTCTGAAAATATGTTGCAAAAAAAAAAAAATCCTCCCACTAAATGGATTTCATTCTACAAGTTAGTATGATCATGAATTACTTTTGTTAAGCCAATCTTAATGAATGATCTTAATGACTACCATAATGACTTGTCATTTACTTGAATGACAATTTATAAACACAGCACAACTCTTGAATGTCCCCCCACTACCAATGTCACATCTCAAGTATGTGCATGAACTTTGTACTAGTCTAAATATGGTGTTATGCAATTCTTACATAAATTAAAAGAATCCAGGCAAATTACAAGCACATCCAGTTTGTTGTTTCCTGAATCCTCCCACCACCTCACCCCCTCTCTTGTATGTGGACATTTCTGTGCATGGTTGTTTGTGCCATTTTGTGCATTTGATGAATGCTTCACACCCGTCATGTTTCCTTACACCTGTCCTCTCACCTCCCAGGACCTCCATTGCCTCCCCAGGATGTACAGGTGCTCTGTGGGCAGGCTCCAGGGGTCCTACAGGTCCACTGGAAGCCCCCCGTCCTCTCCCCCACGGGCACATCTAACGGGGCAAACGTTGTTGGCTATGCAGTCTGCACTAAGGGACAGAGGGTAAGTTAGCAAGTATCACAGACCTAATTATATCCTTATTTCAGTTCATTCTGGTAAGAGGTTTGGTGAGTGATGGTGGGTTAAAGGCATTCCTCATGATTAAAGGGAAAACAAGTGACTTGCACTGTATCATAATACCGAGAGCCTTGTTTTATTTTATAGTGAATTCATAAGCGTATGGGGTCCATATTTCAAAGGTCTACTTGTGGTACTTTGACATGGTTTATAAAACATTGTCTGATTTGTTTAATCATTTTTAATCCAGTTTAACCACGAGAACATACATAACAGATGGGGTGGTTGTAGAGTTAGTCTATATCACCAGTTTCCTCAGTGTACACCACAGTGCCACCTGCTTGTGATTCATGATCAGTGCAAGACTCTCAATCTGGGACCCGCAAATGTCTTGGAAAGGTCTCTCACACCCTCTGGTGACTGCCAGAGTAAATCAACACAGTATTCTGAGGCTTTGACAGTATATTATTTTCTGTCTTTTTATGTGCTACACACACTACAGCAGAAGTGAGGAAAGTTTTGCTCAGAGTAAAGAGCGAACTAAGCATTTTGCCATTTCAGTCTCACCATCAGCAGGGTCAAACTTTGTGCAGCTATTGATCATGTTACAAATGTTGTTTTGGTTGTTGTAAGCTTCTGTTGATGTAAACATTTTTTTTCTGTTTTGTTTTTCAGATAGCTGAGGTGTTGTACCCAATGGCAGACTATGTTGCCATCGAGCTGACAAGGATTCAGTGCCTGGAGGCGAGGGAAGTCATCGTCAGGACGCTGTCAGTGCAGGGAGAATCTCAAGATTCCCAAGTCGCCGTCATTCCAAACAACCTGCTTGTGCCTCTACCTGCGCTTCCCCTGCCACCGCCAATGCACCCCCACGCAGGGCCCCCTCCACACCCCCACGCTCAGCCCCACCTCCCGTCCCCTCACCTTCCTCACACCACTCCCCAGCTTCCCGCTCCCCCCCAGGCACATGGACAACCCCTCCCACCCCATCCTCAACTCCCTCAACCCCATCCCAGACTCCCCCATCCCGGTGGACCCCAACAACCCCAGCTCCGACCCCCGCATCCTCAGCCTCAGCCTCGCCTGCCCCACCAAGGTCCCAGGCCCCAGCAGCAACTGCCTCTGTTACCCCACCCCCAGCACCACCCTATACCTCAGAGACCAGTATGTGCCAGAGACCTGGATGCCAAAGAGCACGCGGCCCACCACGGGGGAGCCATTCCACCTGGCCAGCCTGGCTGGGACCCCACACGTCCTCCCCTTCCCCAGCCTCCTGTGCCCATGCAAGGCCACACCCTTGAAGCCCCTCCCTCCGCCAATCCACGCTCCCCGTCCCCGCAGAGGATTCTCCCGCAGCCCCGTGGCACGCTCATCCCGGACACTGTGGCCAAAGCCATCGCCCGAGAAGCAGCACAGAGGGTGGCAGCAGAGAGCGGCAAGGTGACCAGATGACAATGAATATCCTAAAACCCACTGAAAAGATGTACACAATCAAAAAAGAAAAAAGAAACATGATAATAAATGTTAAATTAAAGGCTGCAGATTCAGAATGAGGTGATTTATCGACTGCATACAGAAGAATATTTTGCTTGGATTAAAAAAAGTAAAGATCAAGTTGGGATCAAAATATTTAAACCAATCATAAGAAGGTAGCACTGTTTCTGTTACTCACTCTTCACACTTTTCATACATGCTTTCAGGGGGACAGGCAGCAGGGCAGATATGGAGAGCAGGGTCATTCATTTCACCAGCATCATTCGGATGAGGAAGAGGAGGATGAGGAAGGCTTCGCACGCAGCCGTCGGAGAGGACCCTCAGTTGACGAGTTCCTCAGAGGCTCTGAGCTGGGGAGGCCGGTAAGAGCTACATGATAAGTGATGAATCTTTAGCCTCCTTTTATACTTCAGCCCCAGCGTGTTTTTCAAGAGAAGACCTCTCACGTGTGTGTGTGTGTATGTTTGGACGTGTGTGTGCGCGTGCATGTCTGAGTGATTGCATGCGTACACTCCCTTTGCCCGGGTATCCGTGTGTTTGCCCATCCGTGTGCGTTTGGTGTGTGCATGTATATATGTATGTATGTACGTGGACTTAAACATCTGCGTCTTGTTTGTTTGTATTTGTGTGTCTGTGTGTGTGACTGCCGAAAGCCTCACTATAGTCACAATGAAGATTATCACAGCGAAAGCAGCCGGGGCTCTGACCTGTCTGACATCATGGAAGAGGATGAGGAGGAGCTGTACTCTGAGATGCAGCTGGAAGAGGGACGCCGACGCAACTCGCACAACACACCCAAGGTGCAGTTCTTTGCACTTATTCTAAACCAAAGAGTCAAGACCATCCAAATTTATTATTATCATTTAGCGAACTGCACAGGCACAGATACTTCAACTGAGACTGCTGCCTTGACTTGTATCTGATGTGATGTCAGTGTGTGTGCTGAGTTTAATTCAAATTTAGATAACGAGAGAAGATCATTCCAAGCTTTAGCAACACAAGGATAGACAGAGAGAGGCAGACTGGGTGTTAATCCTTATCAGTTTCATTGTCAACAAGTGATACTGGAGCAAAATCTTCAAAGTTTGATTATCCAGCCTGTACCGATGTTAGAGAAATTAGTTGGTACAGCTTGCTTTATTGTCGTATTGTTAATCAACTCCTCTTTTTTAAGCTGCAATCCTCTCTGTATGGCTGTGTCATGAGATTGAGTGGATAGTCTTACAGTAGCAGCCTGGTGTGTATGCACAGGCTGCATCCTCTCGCTAAAATGTTCCGGCATTGTTGAGAGTAAGGAAGTGGGTCTGAATATGTTCAGCACCTTGGAGAGAGACACAGGGACACTGCACAGTTTAGCACTGTGAAGAGAAACAGTACAATAATGTAAAGTAAAAAGTGCTAATTGATACGTTTAAAACAGCGGAACTTTTATTTTAATTTTATTTTTTTCTATAGAATGTTATCACTATTCACTTTATTTTGGAATGTGAAAAGTTCCCGTGGGCCTGTGCGTGTTTGAGTGTGTGTCTCTGCGTCTGTTGTTCCAGTGTGTCTGCCTGTGAGTGCTGCATGATTTCGTTTACTTACAATATGTTTGCGTGCATCACGGTGCAATTTTTTTTTTTTTTTCCACACGCCGAGTATGTCTATGAGTCTGTGAGCAACTCGTGAATGTGTAATGTTTGCGAATATTTTCTGTGTTTGCGTGCAGACGAACACTCCAGCTGGAGGTCGTCACGATCGGGATACCGGGAGAAGAATCCATCACGGCGGTCCCCAGCCTCAGAGACGACCTCTGATGGTTCCCTCCATTGGTCAGTAAAGGGAGGGCAGGGAGAGGGCAGAAGGGAGAAACATTGAGAACTTTTTATTTTTTAATTTTGATATATTCTGCATCACTGAACAGAAGTTTTTTTTTCTCTGTTTAAAAACCCTCATAAGCCTCTCTGTGTCTCCAGATCACCTGTGTCTATAAACCATGCTCATGTCCTTTCACTTCCTGAGCAGAAGTTTGATCTTGCAGAGATTAATGTGATGCAACAAGCTGACAGTTCTCATCTGCTGTGCACACTTACACTACACACTGATGCCTGAATCTACTCTGATAAACAATCTGACAGTTTAGCCCTAGTTATTTTTTTCATAGTTGTTTTCCTGTGTTTGTATGTCATTTCATTGTGTCTCCAAATTAAGAAGCTTTCACTAACCTTTCGAGAGGTGATTGTTGAGCTTTGCATTTTAACCCCATCACCCTCTAACTGGTGTTTCCCGTAGAGGTAACCTCTGAGAATAACAGTGAGGGAAACCTCTCCCCCATCTCCGAGGATGTTTACTATGGCAAAGTAGCTCGGCACAGGACGTGGCCATCCCGCAGGCACATGGGCGGCACCAGGTCTCCCCATGGTATGTGCCTGCAGTCCTGTTTTACCACCACAGCATGGCGACAACAAAAAAAACAAAAACAAAAAAAAACTATGCCACCGACAACTGGCAAATGCCAAGAAGTAGCTGTGGACACTTGCAAATGCCTGTTTCTCTGTCTGAAATAATAAGTTATTATTATGCTTCCAGTTAAACAGCATGACTGCACTGCACTGAAATGGTGGACCCATTGGCAAGCCTTACCTGGGGGTCCAGGATGAACCTTTCCACAGTTGCAGATGATAAATGAATGACTGACTGCTCAGAGAATGCCTCACTCACTGCACTGATCTCCAGATGCCTGCTAACCCCCCCCCCTCCCTCTCCCTTTGTGGTACAACCACACCTAGTACACTTATGATGAGAGCAGTCATGCATGACAGTTTGAAGGCATATTAGCAGTAGACATGAGAGAATGACTACACATTCACTGCTTTTTGGTTTGTTTTCTTTAGATTTATTAGTTTCTTTTTTTTTAGTTTGAAATATCAGCTGTTGGAAATGCAATTGTCCCACATGATTCTTCCCCAGTACAAACAAATATGGATACTAAAGTTTCTGCAGGTTGGCATATGCTCAGCTGGGAGCAATGCATTTCACATCATGCTTGTATTTTTAAGCACCAAACAGTATCACACACTGCTAGCTGGTGCATTTTTTGAAAAAATATATATATATTGCAATGCCAAATTCAGATAAATGACAGGCTTCCACAACAACTCTGCCATCTCTGCTTTAGACCTCCTGCTGCTAGAAGGGTTGGCAATGTTTGGGAAGTTTCACATGTTTGCTTCAAATCTTAGAATTTTCACTCAATGTCTTGTTTTTTTGTTTTTGGTTTTGTTTTTTTGAGGTGAAAATAGACACATGGAGTTGTATCTTTATCTTTGTTCATTTAAGCCTTTTGTAGCATGCATTTCAAGGTCTTGTATGTTTCTGTTGTCGTGTCACGTCCACGAATCACATTCTGTCTGTGTATTGCACCATGGTTTGTCTTGCTTCACATTTGTCTTTCACTGCGTATGTAAAAACACGAAATTAGGCAAAAAAAATAACAAATACATGTTTTACAGTAAATGATTTTAATAGTTGACTGACAACAGGTTTTTTTCTGGTTGCTGATGAGGACAAATACAGTATGATTCATCAAAAATAGCATCTGTCATGTAATACTGCCTGGTCAAATCTATAAGATATGCAAAGAAGCACAAACACAGACTAATAACACTTCCAAATATTGCTTATTCCTCTAAAGAAAGAGTCTCCCTCAAAGTTTGAGTTGCTCTGTCTGGTGATGTCAGATGATGGAGTATTTTTTTCTCACATGTGTTTAAGATGGCTACAGGGACCGGGACCGCCGCTCTCCCACCTGCTATGATGAGTCGGAGCCTGAGGAGTCTTTCCGGATCTTTGTGGCCCTCTTTGACTACGATCCTCTGTCCATGTCCCCCAACCCTGATGCAGCTGACGAGGAGCTGCCCTTCAAAGAGGGCCAGATCATCAGGGTAGGACTTAGTATTTTAGACAGTCACGTATTTTAATGTACTGCATTCCAGATTATTATCTTCTTCTCTGAGGTGAATCCAAACTATAAGAGAGTGGTTATTTGCTTCTATTTGGCCAAGAACAAACTTTATGATCCTAAAATATCAGAGTTCAGAGTATTTTAACAAGAAGTATTTGAAAGTATGCATCGATTCTATACTAACCCTTCTCAAACAGTTGTCTCAAGCTGAATTCAACCTTGACTTTTTTTAAGCAATATTCAAATCTTACAAGCTCTGAATAAAATAACCTCTAGACAATCCATCCTGCTGCTCATAAAGTTGAATGTTAAATCCTTATGAAATGTTTGAAAAAAAATCTTACTTTTTGTTTCAGCTGGCAGATCTGGGCCGGTGGTATATCATAGTCATTAAAAATGGAACTTAAATGTGAAACACAAAGACATGATTTTATGCAAGTTGTTCTTAAATTGACCTGGGAACTACAATCATTTGTTAATAAAACTGAGTAAATTTGTGTAAGTCCTCCTCTCAACTCTAATTCTTTATGGAAAACATGAAAAGACAGTATTGCGGTCGTCTGTAGAGATTTTTTCCTAAATGTTTCCTAAATTACCTAAATGTAATGTTTGTTTTAAGGCAGGAGTTTTAATCGTCACTCTCTTGTCTAACAGGTGTATGGTGATAAAGACACAGATGGCTTTTACAGAGGAGAGGTGAGGGGCAGGATGGGGCTGATCCCTTGTAATATGGTATCAGAGATACGAGCTGAGGACGAGGAGACCTTGGATCAGCTCATCAAACAGGGTTTCCTGCCGTTAAGCACCCCTGTGGACAGAATAGGTACTACGCAGCATACTTGCTCTCCAGAAGAAGTAAAGATCTGGTGGTTTTGGAAGCACAGTAATGGTTCCTTTCTGTTAACATGACGTCTGTTTTTGCTTCCAGAGCAGAACAGAAGAGGCCTCCGTCGAGATCAGGCCTCGAGGAGGATGGTGGCTCTGTATGACTATGACCCCCGAGAGAGCTCCCCTAATGTAGATGTTGAGGTAACTGCATAGGACCCTCTTACTGAACACACACATGCTCGAAGATTCAAGGAAGAACTGTATCAGAGGCTGAGAGCACAGAGACCCAAACAATAAAGACAAAGCCAACTTTACTTGCATTATGTCTTGAATAGCTGATTCTGTATCTCTGTCTCCTGATAGGCTGAGCTGACATTCTGTGCTGGTGACATCATCGCTGTGTTCGGAGATATTGATGAAGACGGATTTTATTATGTGAGTGCTGCTTGTCCATGTTTGCTGTGCTGTTTAACTGATACAGAAACCAAACTGTCACTGTTACAATTCACTTTGTATACAGATTAAACAAACACTGTGTGAGTTGTTATGATTTGGAGATGATTGAAGACATAACCTTTTAGCAGAGACACGCTAGCTGTTTTCCCTGTTAAGTCTTTATGGAATCTAAGCTAAATAGCTGCAGAGTGTACATTAATATTCACTGTGCAGACATGAGAGTTTTATCAATAGTCTCATATAACTTTCAACAAGAAAGCAGATATTACAGATTTCCTGAAAATATCGAACTAATCCTTTAATGTTTAGGCCTTTCATGGGGATTAACAGCAGTGTGCTATCTGTACATTCCAGATTTCTGTCGATTGATTGATTGCACGTTGGGTGGCTGGTTTCAAAATTCAATTAGACAAATCAGAGGGATGACAAATGTGCAAATGAATCACTTTGAAAAGGATAAAGAGGTTCAGGGGTGGCAGTGTAAATTGGTTTCGCATACTCTGATTTTGTGAGAGCAAGGAGATGAGCTAAATGGAAAGTGACTCGATTCAGGCCTGAGGGGATTAAGAGCAATAGAATCTAAACAGTGCCTTTATATAACAAGCTGCACGGTCGACGTCGTGTTCAGTGAGAGAATGTCTCCTCACCTGGTTGTCGTCCACAGGGTGAGATGAACGGCCACCGTGGTCTGGTTCCCTCTAACTTCCTGGAAGAAGTGCCTGATGACGTGGAGGTGTATCTGACCGATACTCCGTCCCACTACCCCCAGGAAGAGCCTGCCAACCGGCCCCCCGCCAACTCTGCCGCGAACGTCCCAGAGGGCAAACGGGTACACCATCATCGCCGCTCTCAGCGCTAGGCCCTGTGTTCATCCATCCTTCGTCCTCTCTCTTGATTTCCGTCTCTCGCTTCCTCCACTTTGCCGTCTGTGTGCTGTTCATTGTGTGTGTTTGTCCATGTGGTGACAGTGGTGACTCTATACAAACTAACAGCTCCACCCCCCCCTTCGCCCCCCTTCCGCCCCCCCGCCCTCCTCCCTTCCCTCACGCTTTGGAAAAGGGGACAAAAAAAACAAAAACAAATCCAGTGTTAACACCTTTCTGAGTCTCAGAGAAAGGAAGAAGCAAAGCCTGACATGGACAGAGAGAGGATAGACTGTCGGAGCTCATCGGGTGGTTTTATGCATGTAGCACTGGTTAAGGAGGACTTGAAAAAGGCTCAACTCTTTCCTTACACAAGATAATTTGGTACCTTTTTTTGCACTGAAACACAAAATTGACTTGTGGTTATTGTGTATAATAAAAAAAAAATATTCATAATAAGTGCTTTATTAACACAACAATTGCTACCCAGTGACACTGAAAGAAATCATTTGAGAAGAAAACTTTACAGATGATAAAAGAGAAAAGCATGCCTTTTTCAAACTTGATACATTTTATAATAACTTTCTTGGCTCGACTGCTGTATTTCCTTGAAGAGGCTTTGTTTCTTTATGTATATTGCACATACATCAGATCTATTTTTCAGCCCTGTTGACAGTGGATACGCCATGTTTGCTCTGAGCTCGAGAGACAAAAACTAATCGCAGCACTGATACATCCATACTGTTGTTGTTACAATGGAACAATAAAAGGAAAAAAAAAAATTGGATATGAAAAACATTCTTTTTTGCGCTCTGTGTTCATGTGTGTTGGTGTTGGTGTTTTTGTTGTTGTTGTTGTTGTTTTTCAGTCGTCATAGTGGTGTGGGTTTTAGTGACGGTGACGATGCTGCCACATCTGATTTCTTTTTTGTTTTTCCTCACCCGCTTGGCAAAACAAAACAAACAAACAGAAGAAGATTGTTCATTTCACACCATAAATGGCTCTGTCTGCCTTGTACAGTAAGTCGGCAACTTGAGATACCAAACTCGCGGCTCTAATGCGCACAGCTTGTGGTCACAGTGAAAGATCTTTCAAATGCCGCTCTACATTATGGAAGCACCCATCGCGTGTTTCTGTAATGCTTCAGTTCATGGTGACAAACTGATCAGTAAAATGTGTCTTTTTTTTCTGATTTCAGTGATGATTTGGATCAGAATGTGAGAAATCTAGACTCAGACCTCTTTAATCAGAAATCTCACGATAATCAAATCCCAAACTATCACATTATCAAAGTGTGCAAGTGCATATATGTGCATCCAGCTGCTGCATTAGATGAGAAGCCTGGTATCTACAGTTGTGTCCCTGGGTGTTGTACTGTATATGACTGTACTGTATGTTCCCTCATGACCTAACTGATGGTGGACCTCTCCGGCTCTCTGTGCTGTGCTGATGTCGTGCTCAACATTTGATGGCTTCCTCTTCAGTGTTTCTTCTACATATGTACAGTATATATGTGTGTGTGTTTGTGAGTGTGTGTGTGTGTGTGTGTGTGCTTGAAAGTATACTAAATCTATTTAATACAAATTTCATACAATTTTAAATTTAAATTTGATACAATTTAATACAAATTCACGGGCAGACAAATGATAATTTGGCCATTTTAATACATTATTTACACAATGTTATAAGTGGAGTTATAATCAGTGTGGATATTATCGGATGGTAAACCTGAGAGTAGTTATTCTCTTCCTGAAAACTGAGTTATTTAAGGAGACACTCTGAGCCCTGGATTGTTTCGCGTTATACCTGAATATGCAACAAAATGATCTTTTCGAGGCAAAGATAGATAGATAGATAGATAGATAGATAGATAGATAGATAGATAGATAGATAGATAGATAGATAGATAGATA
>JAUZTA010000014.1:8887293-8905460 GCA_034780835.1 Ctenochaetus striatus | reverse complement strand
AACTTCATGTAAAGGTTCAGTGTCCAGGATTCTATTTATTCTATTTGTAGAAAACGTCAGAAAAAGAAAATATAATGTTCTTCTAAACACCTGAAAATAAGAATCATTGTGTTTTCACGAACTAAGAATGAGTCTTTAAATCTGCAGAGGGAACAGACTCTCTTTCATGGAGTCCACCATGTTGCACTGCCATGTTTCTACAGTAGCCCAGAATGGACAAATTAAACTCTGGCCCATTTTAAAAGCCACCAAAGGTTCTCCTGACTGCCGGGAAGGAAACAGCTAGAGTAAAAGTATTCACTGGCCTTTAAATTTACTTTTTCAAAGACATTTTCAGAGCCAACAGTTTCAAATTAATCAATTGAGCACCTGTAGCTCAGAGAGCTGATCAAATTTTAAACCACATTTTTTTAATCCTCTAATGTTCATGAAAACACACTGACTTAAGAAATGATCTAAATTAGACAATGTTTTCTTTACCTAACAGTTTTTTTCTTATCTTTTTAAATAACTTTGGCCCTGATGAATGAACTGCAGTATTCATATTGCAATGCTAACCTTCCTTCACTGCTCACACACATGAGACAGTTTACATGTATGCAGCACAAACAACTCAACTCACTGTCCTACCTCACTTTTATCTCTCGAGGAGACAGTCACTGTGTGTGTGTGTGTGTGTGTGTGTGTGTGTGAATTATTCAAGATTATAGAAATAATGTTTTTTTGAGTTGGAGTTTCAGTTTTGAAAGCAGATGCTCACTTTGCTCGCTCGACTGCTGAGAGGAGAGGCCTGCAAACTGTGTGTGTGGTGGAAGTGACCAAAAGTTTTTTTTTCAAGAACTCAGTTACTATCATGAGGAACATAATGTTTCATAGCTTTAATAATTTAAAAACATTTGTTCTCTCTGTTTAGTTTTGAAGCTTCCATTCTGTCCTGTTTATCTCCTGTTTACTCTTTTGTCACATTGCACTTGAAAGATGAGTCAGACGTGAGTTTGTTGTGTGGAACAGGGTTCCCTTCCTCACTTTACATTCATATTATGGATTAAATGCAATGACAGGAGAGAGTTTGTTATAATGGAATGTAAGAAAAGTTGGGCTGGCTGTAAGTTTGCATCTGATACCTTTTTGTTCCAAAGCTGTTTATTGTAAAGTTCCTCATTCAGTCTGTCACAAAGTAAAAACACTGTAACATGGTGTCCCAATACCAAATCATTCACTTGTGAATGGGTGTAGTGTCTCTAAACGCTGTAGCTCTTTTGTACTTTGATCCATTTGTAGATAATTTATAAATGTTTCTACTTGATTTTACGACAGCCTTTTTGTTAGTGCACTGAGATTTTCTTCTTCCTGTAAAAGACTGCGAGCATTCTCCATAGTGTCCTTTGAAATCAGATGTATCAGTCCACCGTACGTGCTTGCTTTGTGAATCAAAGTTTAAAACTGAAAAAAAAAAAAAAGAAAAAGAGAAATCATTGGACAGTATTTATGGTGATTCATTATGTGTGAGTGTGCATGTGAAAAAATATGACTTTTATAACCAAATTAAATTTGATATTTTTTAGAAAATCAATGTTTCACATTCATTTCTTATGTGTTTTCACCAAGGGGAGCAGATTTAGACCTGCTGGTGCTTTTTAATACGCAGTGCAGTAAAACCTACACATAACAAATGTTAACAAATGGTATAAATATTGTTGTTGTCAGAGGAGCCACTGAACAGAAAAACCACAGAATTTTCCTCTGATGAATCAGTGCTCTTAGTTTGACTGTTTGGGGTCTGTTCATGTACCTTTCTGGAGGTTTTCAGCTAAAACTAAAAGGAGAAGAAGTTTTCTTGTGGTTCAGATCAGTTTAGTTTATACACAATCACACCAGGAGTTATGTCAAAGCACTTTTCATACAGAGCACATCTCTTAATAATATTCTTTACAGACTTATTCAACAAAGTATCACATTATCATGATAATCTTTAGGATTATATTATTGATTCCTGTGGTCGATTTAAATTAATTACATTTATTCATTGTTCTCAGTCACAAATTCAAGGTACTTATGCTTTATTTGAGTATATATTTTTTTTCAGCTTTGCATTGCGTGGTCGATACATCTCAGAGGCAAATATAGTACCTTTTATTCTGCTAAAAACTCAACTGAAAAATCCATTGACACAAAGCTGAAAACAGAGATATATGTCTGAGCTCATTAGAAGCTGATTGTGGTTTTTATTCTTGTCATTGAACTTGTAACCATGTGACCTGAAAGTGACAGTCATATGATTATGTGTTCATGTGTCTACATATATCACAAATGTAAACACTGTTTTCACAGCACAGTGATGCTACGAAGATGCAATGACCTGCTAGAAGATGCTTCATTGTTGAAGATTAAGCCTCCCAACAGTTTATAAAGAAATTAAAATTTGCTTCAACATTTAACATCTACCACAATGAAATGCAACATTAATGTAGCAGCAATGTTAATCCAAAAACATCATATGTAAGAGCAAAAGTAATGTAAGAGCTTCGCTGTCTCAGTGGCCTTTATGAAAACTATATGAGCATAAAATTCCTCGTTCGATCACAAGGTTGATTTTTTTACAGCAGGGTTTTTTTTGTGTGTGTGTGTTCTATGACGGATCGCTTGTGCTTTGTCATTCCTGAAAGTCAAAACAGAGCAGAAAATGTGTCGTCCTCGCCGTCGAGCTGTCATGAAACGCCTAGTTCTAGACTAAAATTTTGTGTCTGTCTTCCTATTGCACAAAGGTGGGTGTTTTTTTCGTGTGACGGTGGGTAAAAGACATGTCAAGTGTGCCTGTGTGTGTGAGTGTGTGTGAGTATGTGTGTGTCACAGTCATGTTTTGCACCTTTCATGTTTGTAACCATGTGACCTGAGGCTGACACTGACAGGGACCAGTTTACTGCTCAATAACTACTTTTAATGTCATACTTGCTGTTAATACTTCCATACTTTGATTTATGTTAGATTTTAAATAGACTTTTACTTGGACTGGAATAAGTTTAGAGAGTGGTATTAGTATTTTTATTGAAATAAACGACATACATGTATCTCTCAATACTGGTTAATTTACAAAACAATTCATGAAGTCAGTTTGTTGTTGGTAGGAAACTGACAACATTTCCAATCATATTTCACACAGAACCAAACTGACGACAGACAGCTATCATGATGGCACACAAATGATAACATTTATTCAGAGATGCATTTATGAGTAAAAGTGTGTAGCAGCTGACAGTAGGAAAATGAATGGAGCTTAAATTCCACATGTGGATGGACCATCTGATAATAAAACCTGGGTTTGCGTGTGGGGATCATTTAAGACACTATCACCTCATCGTCCTTTCAAATGAAAGAACCAGAGCACTTGAAAGACTATTAGAGGCTTTGATTGTAAACAATTAACCTGCCAGTGGAGGATGTGTCATATTTGGTGCAGTCAGAGTCATTCCAGAAGCTTCTCTCTAGATTTGCTGTCAATTAGCAATTAATCTGTTCAACTGAGCCTGAAATGGGATCATACCTTTAGGAATTTCAGACAATGGTCATTGTAAACTTAAGAAAGGTAAACAACACAACTGTTTGCAAGGTAATAAGTCGCTTAAAAGCACATCAACCTTTTATCCAAAGTAATCATGAGCCCAGGTTGTAATCAGCTGCAACACGTGCCTGTTTTGATAGAGAATCCTTAGAGCATCTTTAGAAAACTCTTTGTGAAGCCTTTTACCTATTAACAAAGCACAACAGCAAGATGAGTGCGACGGTCCAGAATGAAACCTGCATGATTTATTAAATAGATTTTAGTAAGTTTATTATGCCAGCCAACTTACTGAATTAATTACTATCTAAATATAATGTGGCTTCTACCAGCAGTCTAATGGCGGGCTGTCATTCAGCTCAGAAGATCCCAGCAAATCATATCCTGCCTGTCATTACATCAGTGATGGAAAGCTGGAGGGGTGATGACTGAGGAGGCTGCGCACAAACAAGACAGGCTGTCTGCAAAAATTACATTTACAATTAACAAGGCAGGAGATCTGAAGGATAACAGATGTTGACTTTCATCCGTGACTTCACTGTTTCTGATTGAAAGGAGCCGGAAAAAGTTGAGCTGCGATGAGTGAGGCAAAGAGTTCAGAATCACATTTCAACAATTAGAGCCTGAAAGTTCTTCAAGTCTGAGATTCGACAGAGACGCATGTACACGATTCACGTCTGTCTTTTTAGATGGAGAAATAACACAACTGATAAATGCATAGCTCATTGATCAATGCATATAACAGCTACATATCATAAAACCTATATAGCGTTTAAATTTATTGCTGCAAGTTGCCAATTTCTGTTTAGTATTTTCAAGATTTTTCCAATCTATTAATCACATATTGGTGTGAGTACAACAGCCAGACTCTGTGCCGTACTCCTGCTATTACACCACCATCCTCAGGAGGGCAGCATTGCTTTTTAGTTGCACAGTGTGTGTGATGGAGAAGACTGCATTTTTTTTTTTTTTTTCCAATGAGGGATGTAACACTTAGGGGGGCAAACCTGGGTCTCATCAATGAGTGTAATTGCCTGATTAAACATTTGCTGATGTCAGCACAGCTACCATAAGCACACAGACACAAATTTCATGTCAGAAAAAGTTCCTGTGCCTCCTCCTCTTCCTCCTTTTTCATACCCTTCCCTACATGCACATTCGTTTTTACTATTTGCTTAATTTCAATGTTAATTCAAGCAGGAAAAGAGTCTCACACACTTAAAAAAAAAAGTACTGCAGTGGTTCTGCAGTGTTTTGCTGAAAACACCAGTTCTCCTCTCAGGCAGGCACAGAAGAAAGGCGATTGAGTTTGTATATCAATTAATCCTTGTTTTGCAGCTTATATTGTATTTGTCCCATACTGTCCTTCCTCTCCACTCCTTCCCCTCCCTTTCTTTTTTCCATCTCCGTCCACCACCTCCTCTCCTCCTTCTCCCCCTGCTCTCGCTTGCCCTTATTTTTGCTCGCTATACAATAGATCTATGTGGAGCTATAAGTCTCTCCACTCCCCGAGGGCCACTGGATGTTTAAAATTCTTGGCAGTTGTAACCTCTCTATCACTCGCTTTCATCCTGCCTGCCACGCCACCAGAGGGGGGCACAAGGAGACATCCATCTTCCGCCAGCCCTTCTGAATATTTCACAAAACCTCGGAGTGCCAGTTAAACACTCAATGTCCATTTGACCCCCCCTGCCCCAAAATCACAGCAGGGATCTCCCAGGTAAAATATTTTAATTTCGACTTTGATATACCAAGAGACCTTTTGTCATGTGAGGAGTTGGAGGGTTCTTTTGAAGTTTCTGGGGCTCGAACAGTTTTTAAAACTTCTCTGAGTCCCAATAGTAGCTCTTTGGTAATGAGGTTTACAGGAGAGTGTGTTTGCTACTATAGGTTGATATGTATGTCATAACTATGCATTTTTCATGTATGTTATATCATGCTTGTGTGTTACTCAGTATGTTTCTATGGATACCTAAAGGCAAAAATGACCTTTGAGCCCCTATTAAGCCCCTTGTTCTCTCATACTGTGTGTATTCCAAAAAATATTATTTTTGGTTATTTTACATGTGGAAAAAACATTGTGACATGTAATATGACTGATGAAACACATTTTATATTGAATACATGTACATTTTGCCACAGAAAGTTTATAACATTTGAAAGAATAATTTTTATGAGGTGACTACACATATAGGTATTTACGGTTTATGACTATTTCAAACACAATTTTGTTTTTCTTGAATAATGGAGAAAAAAAAACAATAAAAGTGTTACCATTTTGGCTCAGGGCCTCTGTAAGAGTTTAGGTAAAAGGAACTGCCTCAAGGCCACTTTCCTTTCAGCTTTTATTGTGGTCTAGTGCTGCATATGTTTCATTGATTAGAAAGAGGATTGTTTATCCCAGTCTCTGCAGGAATTCAATATAACACACAGATATACTGTCTTCAAGCTGTTCACTGCACATCTGGATCCCTATCAGTAGATTTTTTACACTGTTGCACACAAATAATTGCCAACCAATGTGCAATCAAACAAATTACCACAATTTGTCACAAGATGAATGGGCAGCTTTTGGGCCCTTTAAAGGTAGGAGCCGTCAAGGCAAAGCAGCCTGTTATGCCTGTGGGTAATCCAGCCTTACATCCATTAAATAGAAATATTTTTTTGCAGGCTTAAAAGCAAGAAAACATGAGCTGATATTGTGATCTGAGTGAGAGCTGTGCTGACTAAGTTTAGATAATAACCTTATTTAAGCTCAGGTGAGAAGAATTTTCAACAACAAAGCTAAATCACAGCGAACAGGTCACCCGTGCGTCCATCCATCCGCTCCAACATTCATTTTTTTCTCAGTGAGAGGTTTGAGGCAGGCCATCACAGCTCTCTGAGGGCAGGCTGTGGGTGGGAGGATGTACCACCTGGCCGGTAACTCATTCCAGGCAACCCGCAGGGGTGGAAAACTGATGTTTCAGGCTGCGGTGCTTCCAGAGGAGCTTTCATTCGTCCTAGGCAAAGGAATGTTTAAACTTTCAATCAGTCAAACTTAATTTCTACCACATCTTTTGTTCGGATCAGTACATTTCAGAGTGCTCTATGGATAAATGATGGGCACATAGTTAGACAGAACAACTGTGGACTGTAAAAGACTTGAATAAAAATCTAGATAAAAAATAATAGAATTGAATAGAATAATAAAATTGACTAGACTTAAAAGACAAAGAAAGGACAATGAAATACAATAAAATACAATAAAATACATTTAAAAAATTCATAAAAATAAATATTAAATAGTTAAAACAATACAAAGGCAAGTAAAAGCATAATCAAAACATAAATGAGGCAATCAGTAACAATGAAAGTTCATATTGTTAACAACAACGTAATAATTATGTAATGATTTAAAATTCTTATTTATTAACTATTAATTAATTATTGCTGTAATAATTATTATTATTATTTAGATAAAAAAAATTGTGACATCTTGACTTTATCAACAAAATACATTTGAAGATTTAGTGTGTAGGATAAATGGACAGGATTGCAGATTGCAACCAACTGTAGATCCATCCTCTCACCTTCTCTTTCAGAGCTTATGGGTGGTTGCAAAACTCATACAAAACACTGGGCCAATTCAGATTTTGTGGAGGAGGATCATCTCCTTTGTAAATATAAAAGGCTCATTCTGAGGTAATAAAAACACAATTCTTACTTTTAGTTAATATGCACTAATGAAAACATAACCGCATATATTCTATTTGTCCAATTCTTGCAATAGATCCCACTGGATTTTACACTTTGGAATTTCAATAGGGCAGTCAATTGGTTTTACATCATCAGGACTGAGGATCACATAAAGCTGTGTTTCATCAGAATAACTATTAAAAAAGAGATACTCTGTGTCTTGATAACATTACTGGTGCGATCACACAAAAAAGAAGTTGCCCTAAAACTGATCCTTGGGGAACCCCACAGGTTATTTTGTGGGTTTTGTAAAAGTCATCATTAGAAAAAGAATTTTCTCTCTGAAAGAGGACGATTTTTTCAAAACAGTTCCTGATAGCCCAGCGTGATCCTTCAATTCATTTAAAAGAACCTTGTAATTCGTTGTGTCAAAAGCAGCACTCAGATCAAATAAGAGCAAAGTTGAATCCTGATTTGTCCCGATTTCAATGACTGCTTTTACTGGGCAATCTCAGGACTATGAATGGCCTAAAACCAGACTGAGACATTTTCGACTCGAGTTACTAAAATTGGTCAACTGAATGAATGTTCACCAGGGTTTTGGAAGTTTCACTTGAAAATGGAAGATAGAAAGTTTGCCTATAGTTGTATCGAGGGATCAGGACTCTATAACTATTTTTCAGTAGACTTGGTTGACGTTAGAGGATGGAGGAAGCCTCAGGCCTTGCTTTTGTCAGTCATCTTTGGGTGAGACTGCTTGGAGTTGGAAACATCCACAGGGCACGACTTGGCTGCAGAGCCCTCAGCGCTCAAGCACCATGGGCAGTGAAAAGACTAGCTTGCTGACTTGCTGGGTGACTGGCTGGATGGCTAGCTGGCCGGCCGGCTGTCTGCCCCTTGGCAGGCTGCAGTGCTAAGTGTTATTACGCAGGTGTAACGGCAGCTTTATGTTCAGAGACTTGACTCCAGCACTCCCAGGAGATCAGAGTAGAAAATGCAGAAGCAGTTTGCAATGATTTTCACTCAGAGGGCTTTATAAATGTTTATGGCTCCAATTGTCTTGGGTATCCTTGAACCACTTTTTCCGCTGTTATTATTCTATTCATGCGTTGCCATGCCAATTGGATGCAAAGACAAGATGAAGCAGAGCTGATTATTTAATGTGTTGAGGAAAGAAAGAGAATGGAATATTAGTCTAGTTCAATATCCATCACTAAGCTGGCTTACTGTCAGTAAAGGTTAATAGATCTACTAATCTTCTGGTGACCCTATCGTGTACTGAGGAGTCAAAGGCTGGTCATAGTTTATCTAGATGTCAAATTCCAGGTGGTCAGTTCTACTGGGGTTTTTTAGATATGACCTGTCCTGGTTGTTCATTCACAAATCAATGTGTGTAATGTACAACGTTTATGCCGTTTAGAACTTATTTTCCTCTGAACAGCATTTTGATATGAATAATTTTTCATATATTTCTCGTTAAAGCAGATTTGTCATTTTATGTGCAATGCTCTCTTGATATCTACTTCATCTTGAATCGTCCCATCAGAACAAAGAGAGGTACGCACTTTCATATGTCACTACTGAACAGACTTGAACAGGTAGAGAGCAAAAAAAAAAATGCTTTTCTGTTTAATCATGTTTCGATATGAAATTGTAGCGTTTATCAGGTAATAGAGTGCAATTCTGAAAATACAAGTAAAGCTCTGAGATGCATTGCTTTTTCATATTCTATCAAAATTCAGTCAGTGGCGTGAGAGATATGAATGACAACGCATGAATGAGGAAGACAACCCTGCAGCTGATAACAGAAGGAACACGTGAAGAAATAGTGTGATTGTATTTCAGGGGACAAACAATATATTTTGTACAGTTTTGATATGCCAACCTAATCTGGGTCTTAGTTTGAATCAGTGTAATGTTTTTTAAAATAAACTGGCTTTGTTCAATAGTCAACAGTCATGCTAGCAGCTGTGTGAGGCTGTAGGTCTTCGGACTGTCGGCTAAATGGTGATACCTGCATGCTAACATCCTTACAAAGACAGTGCCAGTCTTACATAGCCTGCCCCACCTTCACATCACTGTGTCAGTGCTGGACAAGGTCTGACTGCACCCATTAGCATCCTGCTGTGTGGGTAAAACACTTCTTTCTTTCTGGACTTCTTTAAGCTAATCACAACTGTTTTTGCTATGCTAAGATCAGATTACAATGGCAGGTTTGGGGAAAAGGTAACAAGCAAAGCGTAGAAGGGGAGGGGAATGAAAATGTTAACAAAATGACATCGAGCTGGTTTTACAATAATCATTATCTCTGTTAGCCTGTTATTCTAAATGCTTAAATTACATTATTCCCACTAAAGACAAGTACAGCTGAGAATGATGGAAATGTCATCAGCTTTGCAGGCATTTGGTCATTAAACAAAATACTGGGAAATGAAAACTTTGCCATGTTGGTAGCTTAAAAGCCAAGTAATACAACTCATCCTAAGGAGGATGTGAAGAGCTGGACCAGACTGCATGGTAAACCATCCAATATTTGTTGAGACCAATGTAAATCAACAGGTCACGTGACTTAAAGACTGGCATTGCCATCCCTAGAGTCATGTATAAACAGGAAGTGATTTATTTCCTGAATTTCTGACTAAACTTTGGTCTTGGCCTGTAGTCAAATAGGTCATTTCTCCTGGTATTTATCTCTTCTAACATCTCAATGAGACACAGCTTCCTGTTAAAAGACATCAACATACCAAGAAGAATTTAGGTCTTGACTCACGTTGCTCCACATCAAAGGACCTCCAAAAATCTTTGGGCCACTCACAGGCAGCAGTTTTACATCCAGCTCTGATGTCACACATCGCACCACCTCTCCGTCATCACTAATAGCACCAGCAGAGGGTTGGATGTCTGAAACAACAACTGAAATCTGGAGACGTTCCCAGACTCAATAGTCGATGGCCTCTGCTACTGTCAGTATTAATAATCACTTTCAGCCAAACACACAGACGAACTGCTCAAATTAAAGCTCGGTGGCATCAAAATGCAATGCATTAACCGACTGAGCACAGCAAGCAGCACAGCAACGTGTGCAGCAAAACCGAGTTCCTCTCCTGAGATTAAACAGACTCTATTAGTTCTTCAGAGTTTTATTTGGCATTTAGAGATCCCCAAATGTCTTTGGAAGGCACATATTTATTTTAATCAGCCTCTGCTGTCAGGAGAAGAAAGTTTTTTCACCAGTGATGCCTGCATGCATACTGTCACCTTGGCACCGGTGCCACATGGCAGTAAAGAAGACACCAGGCACAGTGGGTTTAGTCTGAAGATCCTGTCAGCGAGGCACATTTGTTTCAGAGTGGAGGTACTTAGGGGGATGTTGGAAAGCGGAGAGGTAAAGACTAGCCTGACCGAGCTCATTAAACCCACTAGGTGTTTTTTTTTTACCATAAATCTGATGTCAGCTCTTAGTCCGATGTCTCCATACAGAACCTGAACGGTTCTGCTCGTTTATCATCGCCCCCACTATTCCGGTTCAGGCTTTAAACTTGCACTGGTGCTCAGTGTACCTCATTATAAAGAGTGTATGGAATTTTAGGCGGAGGCAGATGAAGTGATGCTCATAAAAAAGATTTTAAAAAACAACATAATTACACATAGTGCAAAGAAATTAAATGTGACCCGAGGCTATGTTGCAGCACAGAAACAAAAATACATTTCTGCTTTTCTTTCCTTGACACTGAACACACATTTGCCCCAAAATATATGGACAATGTGTGGACACTTACAGTCTCAAATTGTAAATCAACTTTTATGTAGTTTAGCAGGACTCGCATAAGTCTAGCATTTGATCGAGTGATTGCTTATATCGTGTTGCCAAATGCATAAATTTTAGGTACAGTGCTTTCATCCATCTGCTCCACCCACACAGAATGAGCCCCTGTTGATGCTGACGACAAGAAATATGCAGCTGACAGCAAAATCTGCACATAAACTTTTTAGGTCCTTTGAAAAAAATAGCTTGAGAAATGTCTAAATGGAAATAAAGGCAATCAAAATGTGAAATAAAAGTTTGTTAATTTCTTCTCATGAAGGAGATCTTACATGTTTCTTATTTAGAATAACTGAGAAGTTAAGTCAGTTGCCCTCAGTGAGTATAATAATAATAATAATAATAATAATAATAATAATAATAATAATAATAATAATAATAATAATAACAACAATAATAAAAATAAAAATCGGCGTAATTCAAAAAAGTAGCCAACACACGAATCCCCTTCATTTATTTTTAACTTTTATCGAACGAACAAAAATAAAGCGAGTATAACAGCCTACAAAAACAAACTAGGCCTTACTTACCTTGTCAGAACTTCACATCACTTAGGCTAAATAAAGTGAAGCCAAATTTCTAATAAAATTATCTCTAAAAAAATGATATTTTGGCAAGTTTTGCTGCGTTTTTAAAAACCTAACTTGCTGATCTGACTGCAAAACGAAAAAAAGTCACAACTAAGTGATTTCAGCACAGTAAGGTGAAGTGGGCTGTGCGTATTAGTCTCAAAATGACACTTACAAATAATCGCAAAAATAAACTACCTGAATGTGGCACAGTGAAGGTATTTACTTTGAAAAACAAGTCATTTTTTCCCGACGAACAGTTTGATCCTGGTGGTTAAACAAGCCTTTGACGCTGAAGACACAGTGGCGGTTTTCAATTAGCTCATTAATATTTTTTTTTATAAAATAACGGTGATGTGGTCACAGGTGAGGCGCGTGCTAAGATGCTGCAGCGGTTTTGACAGCACAGTCGGACACCGGCACTTTTTAACATTCCGTGGACAGAATAAAACGCAGTCTTTTGTCCACCAAAATGATTTTTAGAATAAAAATAGAGAAGACAGAGAGGTTACAAGACAAAATGTCCGGTTTCTTATGGTCACTACGGGGCCAAGTAAGTGCCGGGATGTTTATTTTCTTCCAGACAGTCTTATATCACCACACAGCATTTCCGGATGATTTTGAAGGGATGCCAGGCAAATATTTCTTTTTAGACACTCCTTTTTTTTGACAATATGCCCCCCGCTTGGCTGGCGACAACGCCTTTTTTTCTGAGCCGCAAGAGGGTTTTTATCATCACCGTGGGACACATTCATTCTGCCTGTCAGCCGGGGGAAAGGTGAGGGAGATGAATGGGGAATAAAGTTCACTAAGCGGTGCATCTAATTCACTTAGAGAGTTAATAATTCTAAAGAAAAAAAAAAACATCTAGTCCGTCTTCTTCTCTTTCTCTTAGCCACATGAAGTCGTTTAATCGCCGAAACTTCAAATGCATTTATCATCGTCATCTGGCGTGCCTTCACATTTGGAGTCTATTTCTCTCCGATCGAGCTGCTGTTTTCCTGCTGTTCAGCGAGGCTCGGATGACTTTACAGCGAGCTGCTTTAAGTTCAACTGTTGCTGATTCTCTCTGAAACATCAGAAGCTTCACATGAAACTGAATGTTAAATGTCGAGTATACTTTTGTTAGTCCACTGAATATAGGCCCACTGCAGCTTTATTGCTATTTAGTTTTATGTTAATCGAGTTAAAAATCACCTTAAGTTATCACATTATTAGATAATTAGAATACAGTATAATAACCGTGTGTATGACAATATTCTAGTTAGAAACACAATGAAAAAATGTTGGCTATGATATAAAATGATTATTATTTGTTTTTAAAAAAAGGAAAGCATGATCTGTAGGCTGCGTCAAGATGTTGTTTGATTTACAGCCTCAGATGTTTTATTTTAATCTATGAATAATTTTGAGAACAAAGTTAAATAAAAAAATCCATCTTCTGCTGCGCCCTTTGCTTCATTTGTAATAATCTCACATGCTACTCATTATTATGTAGTAATAGTCTTCTTATTTGTAATATTGTCAGTGACAAGTTGAGTTTTCTTTGGTAGGGTTGACAGGACACAACATTTCTAGATTTGGGACTTATACACCTGCCAAACTGACTTGGACCACATGTCTGCAGGAGGACGAGCCAGCGTGTGAAAGGCATCTCCAAGCTTAAATGGCCGTGAGGCATTGTTATTTACTGGCAGCAAAGTGCTCCGATCCGCCTGATTGCGCTAATTACTTTGAAATAGGATACATTATGTATAATTATGGTAACTTTAGGTTGGACTGCCGGCTGTTTTCTTTCATCTCTCTCCGAGGTGCATCATTCCTTCGCTCTGAAGTTAACTTAATATCACACACCTCTTAAAAATGCTCAAAGTAATTTCACCAAATATTAACGGACTCCTCACACCTTCCACACACTTCATCAGGCAATACCTACCCGACACCTACCTTCCAAAAAGTTGTGCGCTCGCAAATTCCACCATAAATCAAAAACCAAAAAGTACAGGAGTAACAGCTATTCACATTAGCGACGTTATTGTCCTCAGGCGAAAGTCATTTACTGGAACCAAGTGCAAATATTTTGCCAGAAAATGCCTTTTGACATGGACTCTCCCTTTTATGTCTTTACAGTTTAAATTGACAGACCTTGCATGAGAAGGGTTAAGACAACTTTTAGAGGAGGCAACAATGGGCCTTTGTCTGCAGTCCCTGCCTCCTGACTGCGAATCAAAGCAGTTTATAAAGTTAAATAAAGGCCCGATGAGCCTTACAGTTGTTTTGTATCTCAGCTCGGTCCTCATTTGTTGCCTCTGGATTTAAATAAAACGGCATGGTAATTGTCTTCTCCATGGCATATCGGTCTTCTTAAAGAGCAGTGTTTGGGATGCTAATTGTCAGCAACATTTTTTTTCCCCCCAGCACCACTGTCCCCTCAGTTCACAAGATATATGAACTGCAGACAAGGATACTGCAAAAACCAAGGCCCACAATCAAGTTAAAAAACATCTGTTTTTTTTTATATCAACGCCGAGATAATAGTTACATCTACAATGAGAGGTGACAAAAGAGGTGTGCAAAGTAGAAACAATTTTTTGTAGAGTAGTTTACTCATCAATTCCTTTAAAAAAAGCCTTTTCGTCAATTTTCTGGCTGAGCTAACTTTAAAATAACTGTGTTGACCATTAAGTTTGAAAAAAATGGGGGTTGTGCCATGTTCAGACGATAAAACTTTATTTATTAGTTCTGACCGAATGGCCTACACATCACCGGGTAAAAAAATGTGCACACTGCGCGTTGTTGCAACACCTAATCAGTGCATTTTAATGCGTCTCATGTGCGCCTATTTGTGTTTACGCAGGCCCGTTTAACGACTCGGGGTTGGACGACGGGTTAAGTGTTTGAGCCCCAAGCAGAGTGGACTTCAGACGGACGCGGGAGCCCCGGAGACACCGTTGACTTCAAAGCTTTCGGAGCAATGCCACTCTTTTCGAGGTTAGAAGTTTTAAGTGTTTCCAAAGACGCCGCACAGCTGCACATGGAGTCTTCTACCTGTACACACATACGCACATATATACACCCCCACCACGCACACACACTCTCACACACACACAGAGACACAGACGAGGAGGAGGGGGGCAACCTGTCAAGTTTTTTGAAAAACCGAAAAGAGCACGGTAATCTGTTTAAAAATATGCGTGACAACAAATGAACACCTGTGACTGCAATTTGAATATAAACGTATCGGCCGGAAATTGCTCCGGCTCTACCTGTTGGGCAAGAAACTTTTTTATTCAAGCAACTAAAATTGGTTTTCAACTATAAAAGCATTAAGCATTTCTTTTACCCAACTTCCCTTAACATTAGAGAATAGGCTAACTCTTGTAATATGTCTTAACTCACCACTGGTCTGCAAATTATTGACCCTGTCCTGTCATCTTTATCGCTCATACATGCAAAACAGGTACCTACCTGCTAAATCACTGCGTCACCTTGAATGCTAATTGCAATGTTCAAGTGAAGGGAGCCATTTAATATGTCAACCATGATGATTAAAATACACCACAATAATCTAGCCTACATGAGGCAGTGGTTCCCGGTGCCGGTCTGGCTTCTTTTAATTCCCCCTAAGTGATGACATGGTGACGGATATGTTATGAGGATGAGGTCCATAGAGGACTCGCAATCCTTGCTGTATTGAACATCCCACACACTTCTGCACAAAGTCATAACATCGAACACCTCCCCCGACAAGGCGCTGAGGTCTGGTGTGTATCTTGGGAAACACTCGCACCGAGGAATCCTTTTGAGTCGGGGACTATCTGAGAGTGGGCCTATCCAGTGGGCGCCGACCTTTTCTTCTGAGGAGCCTGCTATTACACCCGACCATAGCGCTCATTTGAATAGATGGAAGTGGCGTGCGATCGGCTGAGAAAAAGCAAATTTTTCAGGCTGAATGGCTCAGTGTCCCTGGGCTAGGGCGGGTAAAGGAGGAGGCGGTGCTGCGCTCTCGGTGCGGGTTCAACTTTTTCAATAGTCTCCCTAAAGTCGAGCGCTTTGATCCGGGCGCTGCTGGCGCCTAAAAACAACATAACTTGTCTGCCCATTAGAGAGACTGACAAATCGTGACAGATTGTTTATGCTTGGCAATTAGCGACGAAGACGCTTTTTGAAACTGACTTAACGGCAAAAAAAGGTCTACTTTGTCTCTTCGTTTATAAATGTTGATCGTTAAGATGTTACATCAAAGCAGAAACAATATTTTGGTATCAAAAAATCAAATTTCACGCACGCGTCAAATCTTTTCCAACCTCTATGGAGTGTAGCACTAATGTCCAGTTACTTATTTTCTGTAAACCATCATAACAGTAAAATCCCTTCTTTTTACGAACTGCAGATAATGAGGAGGCACACAGAGGTACAGCCAGGTAAATCAATGACAGTCCTGGGTTAAAATCTCTCCTTGCCTCCTCCCCCTTTTGCCCCTGACTCCACATAATTTTTGACTTTAATGGATATAGTCAAAGGGGAAAAAAATCCTACTGATCCCTCCCCCAAGCCCGATAATTACCCCTAAATGACTGCAAAGGCCTGTGTGTTTCAATCTGATTAGAGCCCTGCAGCCATCAATAAACAGCGCGCTGCAAGAGGTTCATAACATAAAAAAGAGAGGGCAGTAAAATGTTGTGCAATATCAAGACTCGCTTCAGCAGTCAGAGCACGTGGTCAAAGGCATGAGATATGAGTCGATATGAATAAAGCAGCAAAATGTTTGGAGCAGAAAAGTTAGATGGTCTAAACATTATGAGTACTAAAGAACACAAAGCATTTAGTCCCAATTTTAAAATGTCAATAATTGAATTGATAGGACCTACTTTCTGACAGAGCGTCGTTTGGTGTGATATATTAAACCATGGTTCATCAAGAGTTGTGTTTGTGTTAATCTGAAGTGGGTTGTTAAAAAAAACTATTGTTAACTTTCCCACTCTGTTTTTTTTTTTTTTTTTGAGTCTCACAGGGACCAGCCTATCTCGTCCCTGATTGGCCGCCTCTCTCTCCACGCCTGCCTTATTATAGCCCTACACTCCAATTTGGTCACATAAACATGAGGATACCGTCACCTTCGGGTGCACCGCAGTAACTTTGTGTAACTCTTTCCACTATACACACGAGAGTCAACAAGCCGCCCTACCCGTGCCAGTCGGACCTGTATGGCCCCATCGATCGCCATGTCAGCTTTGACCGCTGGTTTGAAAACCGAAGACCTTCCTCCCCGCTCGGTTCTGGGCAGCAGAGGCGATATGCAGACCAGTTTGAGCCCCGCGGAGGAGACTGTGAAGCCCAAAGTTGCTATTTTGCCTTTCAGCGTCGAGGCACTGATGGCCGATAGGAAGCCCAGCAGAGAGGTGACATCCCCTGATGCCACGTCTGTTCCCGGGACGTCCCAGGCGCCCGGTAAGGGTGTAAGGATGGGTGCTTTTGGCAGTCTGGATACTTCGGTTCCTGGTTTAGCCATGAACTCATCTTTTTCAGTGGGCGACATCATGAACATGCAAGAGGACGTGTTGATTAAACCTGAGAGCCCAGACAGTAAAGAGAGGTCTTCATGGATACAGAGTCCTCGTTTCTCTCCCACACCTCCACGTAAGTTTCTGTCAACTTAAAGCCTAATCCATAGTAATAAAAACAAGTGACAAATTTGTAATTATTATGTTTCACTCTTACATGAGTTTAAACTCGTTTGTCTTTCACATTAGACGTGTTTACTTCGGGTCGTTTACTCAGTGTAGTAGCCTTGTGTGGATTTGCGCATTTTGCGCACGTTAACCCAAGCCTCTAACTTAAAGCAAATTTGTCTTCATACAGGAAGGCTGAGTCCCCCCGCATGTCCATTACGAAAACACAAGACGAACAGAAAACCTCGGACCCCTTTCACGACGTCCCAGCTGCTGGCCCTGGAGAGAAAGTTCCGCCAGAAGCAGTACCTTTCCATCGCCGAGCGCGCAGAGTTCTCAAGTTCCCTCAACTTGACGGAGACCCAAGTCAAAATCTGGTTTCAGAACAGGAGAGCCAAAGCCAAGCGGCTGCAGGAAGCAGAACTTGAAAAACTGAAAATGGCAGCGAAGCCTATGCTGCCTCCAGCTTTCGGGATTTCCTTTCCACTCGGTGCGCACGTACCCGCGTCTTACGCAGGGTCGCACCCGTTTCAGAGGCACTCACTGCCGGTTTCCCCAGTGGGACTGTACGCCGCTCACGTCGGATACAGTATGTACCACCTCGCTTGACAAGGACAAGGGACGAAGGACTCGCACAGTGGGACACAAGGGGGTTTAGACTACTTTCTGAGGGCCCCAGGCGAGATGGGACACTTCCAAGCGACGAGGTGACACTGTAGTAAATAAAGAGGCATCCCGACTGTGAGTTCAGTGTCACATCTTGTCAGGGGGCAAAGACCTCGAAACAGACCCCCCTCTGAGGACCTTGAAGTTTATCCACTTTTCTTGACTTCGCCAGTAAGTTCACACACTGCAAAAATAATCCAACT
>JAUZTA010000014.1:8872500-8882961 GCA_034780835.1 Ctenochaetus striatus | reverse complement strand
CAAAATAAACAGATTTACAGCAGCAAACAGGATAAAGACGGTGGTTTCCAATGGGATCCCCTTTTGCATTGTGTTTAATATGACTTTGGTTTGCCTTGGATCTGCAGATATGTGAGCTATCATGTCAAAATAATGTGTATCTGCCAATATCCCCTTCAACCGTTAACACCGAAACTCCCTGCAGCATTAGTTTAATCTCTGGAATCTATATTATATAAGATAGTTTCCTCTGTGCTTCTCTGAATCCTTTTTTTTTTTTTGCACCAACCCTGACATCTATATTTTTTATTTCATTTTTCATAGATTTTCCTTTACCCTTGAAAACCTGAAAACGATACATCACTTTCTAAGACCTTTGGGGGGGTTAAAAGAGGCTCTGCTTTGCCTTATGTTTGCCTTTAGATAAGTTATTTTTTGCGAGGTGGGGAAAGTCAAATTCACACATTAATTCTGGAGCACTTCAACACGCAGGATGGCAAATTACCAAGTGTCTTGGCAGGAGGAAGTCGAGGCTGTCACATACAGCATCCTGTTGGGACAAACAGTCATCTCACGAAAGTTTCAGGAGAGGCTTTTTACCGCTCAAACATTTGCCATTCCCTTTGTTGAAATAGTATTGAAATAGCAAGTGGAGCGTAGAAAAAATTAATTCGAAAGACAAGTAAAACCGAGAACTACCTCATAAGAGTTGCACACCTAATATTCCTGTGTTTTAGTGGCAGAAATGATGACTACAATAAGAAATATCTATTTGTATTTTTATTCCCTTTAATGAAGCCATTTCCTCCACTGACCATTCAGCCAACAACCTGTGGCTTCACCACCATCATTACCACCTGGTTACATTATATACAACAGAGATGACACTGGATCATATTTATCATTCATTCCATTGTTAAACTGTTAAACCTGCCCCTCTCAATATCTCAGAGTGAATCACTTTTGGGGAGCATTGTGTTGGTTTTGCTGAAGGTCATATAAATACTCTCTTCAGCTTTTAGAGGCAGGAATCACCAGGGTTTCACTCCAAAGGCAGCTTGGGTAAAAATGTGCTGAGCATAAAACTGTTACAAGGTCACTTCACACTCTTTGTTACGCAGCAGTTATGATGGTCCTAAAAAAAAAATGGAACCGTCTTAATGTTACAGTAATTGCTTTTAAAGTTATATATTTCCCATAAATTTCATGTTCAGAGTGCAGATTAATCCGTCGTGTCGCCTGGCACAGTTTTAGGATGCACTCTTATTATTAAAGGGGCAAACTAAGAATTGTGTCAACCTATTTTCATGCCAACCCTCCCTCCCCCCCACTCTCTCTCTCTCTCTCCTGTCTGTCAAACAGTGCAGAAACTACATAGGGGAAATAAGCCATATTTGCTGCATTAACAAGCGCTGCCTTTACCCTGAGTCTCACCAGCCTTGGTTCCTTGGGTTCCTTGAGATGGACGAACTGCCCTCATTCATTTTTATCCCTCGACCTTTTGCTTCGTTTGATCTCTTTGTCATTCTTTCACTTTCATGCTGCCCCCTTTAATGTTCTCACATAAAGTAAAAGACTGATTTTGTAAGTGACAGCTGCTGAAATCTAACACTGAACCACTGATTCAAGCTATCATTGAGAACTTTTGCACTAATTTTTCTTTTTAAACTATCTCCCTCCAGTTGTTGAGAGTCAAAAGGTTGCTGAAGACATCGGAGAGTCGTCCACACCATCTCCGGTTTATCCCAGCGTCAACTTCCAGGTCCACAACGTGAACCACGTGTTTCTGCAGCAGGACAGTCCAGAGCCTTTGGGAAATTCCAGCCTGAAGGGTCAGACTCAGACTTTTCTCATCACCAGTCCGGGTGCTGGGCTCCTCCAGCCAGCTGTCAGCGCTGCATACGGCCCCCTGACTGTAGATGCCCCGATTACTCCGGACCAGCTGCTCAGTGGGCCCAGCATCCTGCCCGTCATTCTGGTCCACCAGATTCGTTCCTCATCTCCTATTGTCAAGATTCTCTTTCACATTCCCACAGAAAATAACATCACTGTTGGCTCGGAAAAGTCGGCGTCTGGAGAAGATAATGGGAGGAAAAGTGCTGAAGCCAAGATGAAAGATGGAGCTCACTGTGTGACTGCCTACGCCTTCTGGGAGATGAGGGAAGTTCGTGGAGCGTGCCTGGTGTCTCCAGGTGGATTCTGTGTGGCACAGTTGAAGCCAGAACCTGCCTGGTTCAGCTCAGCCAGCCGATCCGGCAGCTCGAGCAGGGAAGTGGGAAAAACAGAAGGAACTAAAGGGCTCCAGGGGAACGTTGTGGAAGTCTACTTCCAGAGTAGGAGGGATCAGACAGGCCAGTGTACCCCACAGGATAGCCTGCAACGTGTGGGAGTGGGAAGAGGAAGAGATTCTGGGGGGTCGGGGACACCCATGAGGCGAATAGGAAGTGTCACTCTGCTCAGAACTCCACCGGGGAACCCCACCTTCCTTCGACTGAGGCTTGGAGGTGCCGTGGTGATCCAGACATCTTCCAAGCCCCTGAAGACCACAGACGTTGCAACTTTCTATGTCTTTCTGGCTAGCACGTCCACCCTGGAAAGTTTCACTCTAAGGTGAGAGATTTTCTCTCTTTTTTGTTCTATCAGGCTGTTCTTAGAGAAGTACTTTGACATTTTGGGATGTGTGATTATTCACTTTCTTGCTTTGGCTTTGAGCAGTGACCTCTTGAAGTCCTGCTGGGCCAAATGATCACAATAAGACTAAGACAAAGAGGAAAATACAGCGTATAACCTTTACCCATAAAAACACAATACATTGTTTTTTGGGGATTTTTTTGCTTTTACTTTTGTACAATATTTAACAAACAAGACTTTATGTTTCATTGCAGTTGAAGCATATTTCTAATTTTAATGCTAAGTTAGGATAAAACTTTATGTTACTGGGCAAACTTGAGAGTCAGTCTTCTCATTTAACTCTTGGCAAGAAGTGGGGAAAGTGTATCTCCTAAAATGTGGAACGCCAAATTCCAAAATCCTTGGGAGCTTTATAGACATACAGTGAAAAAAGATTTTATTCTCTCTTGCAGTCTTTAGAAACTGAAACAGTTTCAATTCTTGAATAGGTTGGATACATGTCATTTTAACGTAAAGGCCATTTAATATGAAGTGGACGACGGCTGTCATGATGTAGGATTTACACCAATCGGCTCTCTTTGCCTAGAGAATTAATAAATACAGTATTATTCATCTTCAAATGTGAATAACTTAAACTCAAAATACAAGTGCAGGTGGAACAAGAGTCTGCAAGCCATTCATGTACAAAATGTACAAAGAAATAATTGCTCCAAATGACTTTGTCTGTCTTGCGGCAGCTGCATTATTGACACCTGCTATGACAAAGTGAGAATGGAAAGAAATAAGATAATTTAAGAGGAACTGAATTATTTACACAATAGTATGATATGTGCATTATTGGCACAATTTGTTTGTATATATCACAGTTATTGTTACTGATTATCATCACCCTTATAGTGAACATTTAATATTCCAAATGTATGATGATATGATGTATGATTATTTTGAGAAGTCAATATATTCACATAATTTGAGTGATTTGCTTTCAAATCTGACTTCAAGTTAAATGTACAAATGCAATAAGTCAAATCTTACAGCAGTCATCTTAAACCCAGTCTCTAGTTCTCATCATACTAAATTAAATATCAACTCTATTGTCTACAGGTCTAATGTGTTACCATCTTGTTTTGGACATTTTTAAACATTTCTATATAATTCTGTAGAGATAAGACCCACTGTGAATTCTGCTAATGCTAGATTCTGATGGCTGTTTACCTCGTTTGTGAGCCACAGATGTCAGTGCAATAGACTGTGTCTGCCATTTTGGTAGAGAACAAACTAATATTACACTGCACCAGGATAATCACATACTATAGCATGCCAACACCCCAATTTGGCCCTGCGTAATTAAATACAGGAAGAAGGTGTTTAGCTTGAAATATCTCTCCCGGAAAACGTAATTATTCAGCTATGTTGCTGAGTTTGCAGAGGACAGGAGTTTAGGAGAAGTCACATAAAATTTAAGTATCACTGAAAGATGTGAAGCAGAAAAAGCGTCTAAAACCAAGTTGAGTCATCGTGATGTACAGTATATTTGAGCATCTTCATGAGGGATAAGCTCCATGCATTTAAATGGTTACTTAAGGCACTTGAATACTGATGGGGCTTGCCATCAAGGCTATTCAGGTAAATGCTCGAGCGCCAACATGAGTTGTGTCGTCTGCCTTTCTCACCGGCTTCATAAATTACTGACATGTTATATCCTGTCTACTCCAACTTCTCAGTTAGTGGGGAAGTTATGGAGAGCACTCTTCCATAAACAGGGAAATAATTGGCAAACGATTCACCGGTTTTCATATCTCAACATCCCACTAACATTTCAACAAGGTTCTCTGGGTGTTTCACTTCATAAATAATGCATCTATTTAATGGAGCAGGAAAACAAATAACTAAAATCTTCCTGAGTCCTTTGGGTGAAAGTGAACTTGATATAAAAGCAGCCCTGTCACACCCAAACACATAGTTCAATCTGTTTCAGTCTCGACTTGTTTCCTTTTGATGCACATCACCGTGTGGAGTAAAATTGTTTTTTATCAGAACGCCTCAGATCAGTAAAGTGTAAAGCCATTGCAGTGAGGTTTGCATTTTCTGTCTTTATTCGGCTTAATGGTTTTGTTTAAAATGCAAGACAAATTTCTCTCTAATCCCATGATTTAGTGATATCACGCTGCAAAACAACATACCAGCCCTGCAGTAATCTGCAGGGGGATGCAGGCAAATGGAGAGTAATGTTAAGATATGTGTATTAACTCATAGGCTGCACACAGTAGTTAAACCAATGCTCTTTTTAAAAGTCAGACTTACCATCCCCAAACACAAAAATGCCTGCACTCACTCACACACACACACACACACAAACAAACACACAAGCACACAAACACACAGACCCAGTGACCCGAATGTAAAATAACATGAGTAAGATTTGGCAGAGAGACGCTGACCCTTTAACATCCTCTGTTGTTTTGACTATTTGGAAGGATTTACAGCCTCGCCCGCCGAAATTCCCCAAACTTCAACACACCAACCGCACCACTGAAGTTCCTCCAATCACGTCTGCGATTTCAGTTTGTGTATTTTCTGACCCGCTGCCACATGCAGAATGAGATTGGACGGGAAGAGGGGACTGAGTCCAGTGGTTAAGTCCAAGTGAAGGCTAGCTCTGAGGAGCTTGGCAAAGTGATTGATTCCTCCTGGGAGAAATCCCTGCTCCACTTCACTCTTTGGCCCAAGATTGAGTCCACTCCAGCAGAGTTAGGCCAGATAATCTGTGGCCCTGATTGAAAATGAATCAAGAGGTTAACCCTTTGAGGTAGCCATGATCTGGGTTGACTGCCAGGATTATCCATGTACGTGTGTGTGTCTGTGCCTGTTCTGCAAGGCCATCATACCCACCTGTTAAGCTCACAGGCAGCTCGTAAACACAGCGTTTGTTATTAAAAATCATCTATTTTCAAAATTGTCTTCTTGTGGAATTACAAACATTTTATCAGATTGGAACCGAAACATTTTTTGGATTTGCATTTAGCTGATAAAGAACAGCAACGGCTCTGCATCAAAAAAGTGAAAATATTCAGTGCTGAAGTATCAGAAAGGTGTTTAAATTCAACCTGAGAAAAACACAAAATGTCGTGCCCAAAGGCAGCGAATTTAAAAGAAAAAGCCCTGCTTTTCTCCTGCATGAATGGCTAATCAAATATCAGGCAGGAGAAAAGCAGAGTCAGGAGCTCTCCTGCTTTCACATTTTTTAACAAAGACATTGACTGACTTTGGTTAAACAGCAGTGAAGAGTTGTTCAGTTCACAGGTCGATATCCATTCTGTCCCCCCACCTGCGGGCCTGAACTGTGGGAAATGACTGACAAAGACAAAGAGCGAGGATAGAAGTGGCCGAAATGAGGTTTCTCTGCAGGGAGGCCCGTGTCTGCTCGTGGGTGAGAGACTCAGTGATCCAGGAAGATCCTGGCATTGAGTTACTGCTCCTCCGCACTCAACAGGAGCCTGCTGAAGTGCTTTGTACTCCTGGGAGGGATGCTCATCAGGTGTTCTCTGCACTGTGATGCTCAGCTGGACAAGCAGCAGGAAAATTAGATAATGGATGCAGGCAGTTTGGTTACATTGTTAAAGAAAAAAATATTTCAAATGTGTTTTTTGAAGACTGAAGTTTTCTTTAATTGAAATGTAACATATTAGTTTCCCCTCCACTGTGATCAGAATAATTAATTATCATATTAAAGGTGCTATTTGAAGCACTTTACTGTACAATTCCCATACAAAGGTCTAATTGGTCCTGCGTGCCTTATGTACGCAACTATTTGAATTGTTGGATGAGGTAAAGTAGTAAATGACAACATAACAAATGTTGATTGAGGCCTGAAGGACTTGAACTGGATGTGATCATATTTATAAGCCAATTTTAAACTTTAGCAGAGTTTAATAGGTGCTAACATTTCACATATAGCACCTTTTTAATGCAAGAAATAAGCAAAATAACATCGCAACACAACAATTTTCAACATTTCTATAAAGAGTTCCTGTTTTTTTGATTTGTTTCCTTGATCTGCCTGCTCTGTCTGTTTACTCCAGTCATAGTTAACAATTTTTATATTAAGGACATTCATTCATATTTTACATTAACATAAATGCGGAGACCCAGAAATTGATCTCTACACAGCTGCATCCTTATTCAGCGTTTGTTATCTAGCAGCTTGTCAATATTCTTCAAACTATGCGTGTGTGTGTGTGTGTGTGTGTGTCTAAACGCTCGCATACTGTACTTCATTTGCACAACAACCCTGACCTCGACCCTGTCTCAGTGTTTATTGATCAGTCTGGCTGCTGCTTAATTACAAGTCAGCATTTGTAATTGTGTGTATTTGTGCTAGCAGAACATGAGAGCCAGCATACTGACCCTCATTCTAGCACGGATAGATTTTTTTTTTTTCTCTGCGTGTCTTTCCATCTGTCAGTTTTGATGTTCTTCAGCTATTTGAAGAGTGCTTTGTTGCTGAAATGACTAACTACATGTTGTTAAAACAGAAACAGAGCCAGATTGTTTGCCGTAAAATAACAGGTTTCCTCCCCGGGCCATTACTGAGAAGAAATTGTGTAAAAAAAGAAGCTTTTGTGGAATAATTTCTAAGTGTATTATTCTAATCTGTAAGTACTCTGAGCCTTTGTTTTTGGAAGAAGTGGTATAAATAAAACCATCACTGCGAGACTGTGAAATGGCTGGTCTTGAGGTCCGCGGCTAGCAAATAGAAAACAGACACTTAGACAATTGCAAATTTGTGTTTGAACATGCTGATTGAAGAAGCAGAGTTTCTGGTAGACATAATAAAAGTGTAGATCTGTCCTTCCTCATATCAGTAGATGAGATAGATGCTAAGTGGAAAGTTTGAATGAGCTAACTGCAGCTTTCATTTTCCTTTGTGCTTTTCGGTTTAAAAAAAAAAGCGTGCTTTCATGGCCACAGTCTACCTGCGGTCACATGGGTGTCATGTATCCTCTCTTGATTGGTTCAGTGATTTCAGTCCGGTGGCGTTTGCAGTTCGCAAACCCTAATGCAACACCTTACTGGGTTAAGCTTTTCCAAATTATACTTAGCCTGAAAATCTTGCTGATAAAAGTGCAGCAGCTAAGTGATGCTCATGAGTAAGCAATGGGCAGAATTCCCTCTGGGACGTTTCCAGCACCTCGTTGAATCCCTGCCATGGGGAAATTGGCCTGTTTTGGAAACACGCGAGGCTCCCACCCCGCAGCTTGGTGTCTGCGCGAGTGCAGATTAGTAAATCGTTGCATTTTAAACGTGGATCAGAAGTGCTTGGTGTCCCTTGTATCACCTTACAGCCTGTGGCTTAAATAATGCTCTGTGACCCTTTGACAGAGGCACATCTGCTTTAAAAAAAACAAAGGCTTGGTGATTGGTGGACCTCCAGCACTGTCTGGTCCTTTCACATTATTTATAATAAGCGTTCTATCTCTCCCAGCAGAGTGATGTGTGTGTCTGACATCTGATTAACTGATTCCCACTTCTCCCCGGGGATAATGGGAATAAATACCCCTGCTAATTCTCAGTCTGCCGGCAGCCTGCGACACATCAGTCTGTCGCTGACTCACCTCGTTAGGCGCCACATGAACGAGTAAAAAACAGACACAAACACAGAGACAGCATGCGTGTGTAAACACAGAAACAACATGCTTTTTTGCAAGCAAATGCGCACAATCCTTAGTGCCCCTCTCACGCACTCGTGTGTCTCATTATGCAGCTTACAGATACAAAGACAATACCCTTTACAAAGGCTCGCATTTGTTTCAGTGCTGCTGCATGGACAAAAGGATGCAGATAGTCACAACCCAATGTTTAAGTGTTATTACAAAGATTTGTACATTGTTCTGTACAGCACATAATGAACAATAAAACCTATATAATAAAAAAAAACTAGTGCCTGTAAAAGATTCAAACAGTGCACATAAAAAGGCATTTAAGGCTTTCTTAAGTCTTTTCCTGCACTTTTCACATCAAACCAGAGTAAAGGAATGAGAGTATTTGTACATTTGTGAATTAAATTAATGCTAAATAAATTATATTTGTGTATTTTCCGTCTTTGCTGCAGGGCGACAGTAAAAACGGGCCTGTCCTTCAGTGCGGCACGACCCAGCGACTCGGCGCTGTGGGACATGGTGGTGGAGCCTGGCAGAGGAGCGACTCCCAACACTGTCTCTGTTGTCTGTCAGAGGAAGTTTGCCGTCACTGCAAAGAGGTCAGTCCAGTGCACGTGCAGTACGTGTCACAGTGTTAGAGGTCTGCGTGTTTCCATCCCTTTCAAGTGTTCTCTCTCTACACTCATTGAAAAACAATCTTTTTTCTTTTATCACTTTTTATTGTCTCTTGTGGCCTTTATTTTCAGAGATTTTAATAATCCCTGCTGCTAGCATACAAAAAAAAAGGGATGGGTTATCATGAAAAAAAAAAATTCAATGTTACATCCACTCGGCAGAGCAGGGACAGAGGAAAAATAATCATTTATGGCCTTGTGCTCAGTGGTGCACAGACTGTAAGCAGTCAAGTGCACCCAGTGTTGTTTTTGTCAGGGTAAAAGAATGTGTTTGTGCATCAGTTTTCAGGAGGTAAACTTGCTTTTCTTTTCTTGGTAGAGTATCTCAGAAGAATTTGCATTAGAAGAAATAAGTCTTAAAAATGTAAACTCTCTCTGCTGGTGCAGATCTTATTTTGTGCCGAAGTTCTGCCAAAAAAGAGAGACAATCTTAAGGACACTTGATGTGTAACATTCAATTGTAAAGTCAGACGAGTGCAGAATATGACAATGACACTGCAGGAACAAAGCATTATAAGGAATCGGCTGCTTTTTATCAGGATGCATCAAAAATGTTAATGCAACACAGCAAGTGTTCAAAAACAAAAGATGAAAGATTGAAGCTTCCTGTTTGTAATTCAGGATGATTCCGCCTAGTTTGACTTTAAGTTCCCTACTTTCAAAAAACGTGTGTTTCTTGTGTTGATGTCTCCTGAAAATGTCTGACCTTGACAAGACTGACATGTGTCTGTGCAAAGTTTTTCATTAGAAAGTGTTTTCACATTCCTTTACAAAGGGGGACGATGTCTGTGCACTCACCTGCTATCTGAGATTCAGACCTAGCAGCTCTGCCGCGAGCTTGGATACGTCACAAATCAAAACGCCAATCACAGGCAAAGAAAAACCTGAAACATTCAACGCAGAGCGGACATGTCTGCGCGGACCGTAAAAGTTTGCATAAGCGAAGCCGTTAATGTTGCATCAGCCACTGCCAGTTTAAAGCTAACAAGCTCAGAAATTGCATTAAAATGAAAGATGCCAACTACTCATAACACTCTAACACCTCACACAACTAATCATTAGAGTCTGGGTCTGAATAAAGCTCAAACTTGTGCAGCTGAATCTCTCCGAGGTATCCTCTACACTATTGTGTTAGCAATCACTAGCCATCTCTTTTCTGCTGCTCTTTCACTAGTGCTCACTGACCTGATGCAAGCAGCGATGGTGGGCGGAGCCATAGGAGAAAGAACACATTAATCCAAATATGAATCATTGCAGAGTATTTTTATAGTGACTGGAGAGGAACTTTAATGCAACTCAGCTTAATCAGTTAATTTTCTAAAACATAATGTGAGTAGTCATCACTTAGTGCAATGATTACTTTTTTAAACAGCCAAACAAAATTAGAACTTGCCACCATGCTACCTCCCATCAGTCCTGCACTCTACAGAACACACTTGCACATATTCACCTGTTTAAAACACCATCTACAAAAGAGAAACACAAAAAAAGTAAAAAGTATATAAAGAAAGAAGGCC
>JAUZTA010000014.1:8817398-8834752 GCA_034780835.1 Ctenochaetus striatus | reverse complement strand
CCCAGTTGCTGCTTCACTTACATCTACTCACCAGCTGGCTCTCTTTATCCCATTTTTACTGACTTAACCTGACTTGTGGAGCAACGGCATCTGGATGGATGAAAGGAGAAGTAGATAGAGAGGAAGAAGGGAGACCATTTGCTCCTGTAATGGGTCTATTGCATCCCCACATGCTCTTTTCCTTCTCTCTGGTGACTAGAGGAGGCATGTGCTGTGCTTGGAGACAGATGGTTTGAGGCAGATTTCTTTTGGAGCCAGGAGGGAGACACAGGCAGGCAGCAGGAAATGAATGAAAAAAGTGGGCAGAGGGCAGTGGGAGAGAAATCGAAAGAAGTAAGGAGATTATTCTGTGAATCTAGAGCTCACCGCTAGAAATCCTTTGATTTGAAAAACACAAAAATCTTGTGTTTATCAGACAGGATGAAGAAACCACAAGTTCACTTAAATTGCTAGGGATGGGAGATTTTGGCGATGAATAATAATGAAACTATTCTTTTTATTATTGAGACAAGTATCCTCTGGAACTCCATTCAGTTTAAAAATGATTGATCTACAGTTTAGCAAGGCTGAATGATAGGATTTGAAAGTAGGGGAGGTGGGCAGGGGTGTATCTGACTTTCATAAAAGTTGCTATGCACAGATGTGATAGAAATCAAAAGCTCTGTGTGGTAATGTGGGAATCTCGGCCCATTTACAAATGCAAATGATGCCTTTGTGCTCCCTCATGGCAGGATTTTTCAGCTCTTCTTGATCTGATCAGCTGATAAGGTAATTGGTCCTCATAGCCTGAAGTTAGATTGCGTTTCTCAAAAAGTTGACTCTGCCTCAGCTTTTCACTGCAGGGCTGCGGTGTTTTATATTTTCCGAAACCCCCTGCAGTCTGCACTTTCTCAGCTTAAAGAGGCTGAGCACAGGAAAATGAATGTGAGAGATTGGAACATTTTTGCCGCTATGCCTAATTTGGTCTGAATTGGGCCTTGGTATCATGCTATTTGCTCATTAGCATTAAAAAAAGTAAGGCTAAGAATTCTGTTTGTTTTGCAGCATTTTGGCCTTAAACCAAAGTATTATTTGTTGGGACATTTTAACCTGAACCAACAAATGTCAGCATGTAGGTGCTGCTGGAGGTAAAGTCAGTATGATAAATTATCTAGGAATCAAGAATCTGTGTACTAAAGTTTGTTCCAATCCACTCATTAAATATCAAAATGTTTTACTTTATAAATGAAAACTTCAACCTGCTTGTGCTGCTAAAGTTAGCTTCAGGTGACCAACGAACTCTCTAAGATTTATCCTAAATAACATCATGTCAATATATCCAATAATAGTTGTTGAGATATTTCAAGCAGGTGGTGGTGTCCTGAACAACTACTGAACATTGTTGTCCCTTAAGTCCTGAAGGTGTGGCTTAAGCAAAAAAAAAACTAACAAACATAAAAAAACAAACATTCGTAATCAAGGGGTTTTCAGAAATGTCCAGTATCGATGTTCTACCTGGAATTAAGGTGTTTTTTTATCACCTACAGTGGATGGCCTCGCCTGATTTTATGCCAAAACAGTGCCCTCTAATACAGTGGGCTCTATTAATTTTCATTTGGAAGTACTGTAATTGCCTTAAGGGCCTAACCCCCCTGACATTAATATCCTGACCTATACTGCCCATTAATAATGCTACTTTCATGTGGAGGGTGATAACCATTGCCAAGTTGAAAGAGTGCTTTATCTGAGAGCCACAACTGGCCACTCTTGAGCTCCTGATTTATTTTGCAAGCTATGCAGCAGGTTGTTTCGGCCTCCAGAGTCACTTAATCGTGCTCTCATTTGCTGCACAACTAAAATGACATTTCTCTTCTGCTGCTTCCTCCCAGGCACTTGGTAAAATGGCACTCAGAATCATTTCCACATTTAACACTTTTAATTGAGCTGCCATGTGCCCCAGAAAGTGTTTTTCCAATACCACTGCGAAAGCTCCATTTTGGTCATGCATTTGTATTCCAAGGCTGTCTGCAGGTTTGTGAGGCTTTCACTGGAAAGGCTAAACGTCTGGCTGTGATATGAACCTCCTACTGTAATGGGGTTAATTGAATCAGCAATCTATTTACACTTTGCCCTCAATTACTGACTTAATCAAATGCTGAGGTACTGTGGAAGTTAGCTAGCGCTCAGACAGAAAGCTAGCACTTTCTGCATCCAAACCACAGCCACTTTTTGTCACAATATTCAAGCTGCACTTGATGCAGTTTCACTCAGACTTAAAGGAGCTTTGACCTTTTAAACAGGTAGAGTGACAAAAACCCACATATTTAACTATATTGATTCTAGACTTGCCATATTGTATGAAAGTCAAAGTGATTGGATATGTTGCAAAATGCTATTAAAAAAGAGGGTCACATGATAGTGCAGGAAGCCTTGAAGCTGCAGAGTTAGCAGTACAGTGAGCCCAGCTCGCTGACACAGAGGCAGAAGGGGCTTGACAGGGTATGTCAGGGCAGCAAATAAATGTTTGAATGGGAGAGTGGGCCCAAAGAAAGGAAACATGTACAAGCAGACAGGCTGACACCACCCAGATAATGGAGCTGCCAGAGGCTCTCCCATATTACATCTCACCCCACCAAAGCACAATCACAAGTAAAAACCACTTGCGCATGCACACAATCCTATACACAAACACATGTGTCAGATACATACGCTTTCAGGGTTTGTGTTGGGCTCTTTAAGAAATGTCTGGCTGAGAGCAGGACAGTTAGAAAGTGTGAGTAAGGTTGGATGTGATGTGAGGAGAGGATGCTTTATTGATTAAGGCATAGGGCTCCACTGAAATCCACCTCTGCTTCTCCATGTACTGGTAATCGTCCCTGTCAGCTTTCAGAAACAGCCTGTAATTTGATAAATCACTTGGCTGCGATGAAGTGAGAATGGGCCCCACAGTGCAGGGGCCGCCCATACTTTGACACTGATCATTTGATTCCTTTTTACAGCACATTAAATACAGAGCTCCTTTCTTTCATGGCTTCATGCTAGGAGACATACGAGGAGTAGGATTAAAAAGCGAGAGGCTGTGGTGGTGTCACAGCAGACGGCCTTTGGTACAAGTTAAATTGGTCTTCAACAGTTCTGAACAGTGATCTGCCACCTTTGATCAGTAGTTTGAATTAGTTGTCTCACAAGTCAAGACAGTTATCTTTCTATATAATATAGCCTGTCTCCTCTGTGTACAGATGATCAATATAGAAAAGAGTGAAACCTTTTTAGAGTTTACTACTCGGAGTGGGTATATGTAAGTAAATGGGAGTATATCTGAGTAGAAGCAATTTAAATATTGTCATATTTTCAAATTGTAATGTATGATTTGTCATATTGATACGTTGAAATTGATTATTGGCTTCAACAATGTATTGAGAAACCGTTCATGGATCATATGACTAGATGGAAAAGTTTGTGTACGAGTAATCCATGGGTTAAATATCAATGTATGTAATCTATATAATTAAAGATTAAAAAAAATCTTAAATTGATACACAAAAAAACACTGTAAAGAAGTACTGCTCACAGTGGTCAAATGCTAAAAAAAAAACAAAAAAAACAGATGAATAACTGCAAGTATTAATGAATGCTCACATAACAATGCTAATTAGCTGTTTTAGGGAAAGTCTACTGTTAGTCATGGGCCATCAAATTCTGTGGTGACCCTTAGAAACATCTTATGTTGTTTTGAATGTGACATGAATTGCATCTGTTATATTTAATCATTTTATGTGAATACTTCCCCTTTCAGTAGCCCTTACTCAGTCAACTGTTTCACCACTGCATCAAACTGCCACCATCTAACAAGTGTTTGTTAGATTAGAGATGACATCTTGTAGAAAGCTACCGGTTGCATGAAAACCGTGGCAACTCAGCAGTGTGGCAGGAATTACAGTCTGTCATCTGTATGAGTGGTGTATTTCAGTAGATGACTACTGGCAGTTTATGTGGAAGTGAGATGGAAAAAAGTCATGTGGTTGAAGAGGAGGTCCCAGGAGAAAACTCGCTTTTTTGGACCTCGAGGAGACAGATAATTTTTACAGATGCTATAACAAGTTCATCAATCCCATGCCCCCTCCCTTAATTGTCACTCAGTAAGCAAACTTTGATACTGGTTGGTATAAGGGATCCATGTTTCACTTTCTTAGGTTAGCATGTTAGCATGGTAACACTTGGTAATTAACACTTAATACAAGGTGTAGTTGTGACTGATGAGGTTCTTATTTCTTTGGTTGTTACTTAGTTCTAAACAATTGATATTGATGCATTTGTCAATTTTGACATTGCCTGGCATAAGACTTTACCTGATCGAAACATTGCTTGAGGAAATATGTGAGATATACAATATTAGCCAGGAACAAAGCTGAACAGACTGACAAACTGACATTAACATAGAGCCTCACTGCTAGCATTGCTAAAAATAGACTGAGAAAGACAAGTTTTATTGTACAATGTCTCTTATCCTGTACTTTTACACCAATGTGCAATGTTGTACTAATTAACAGAGAACTTATCAACAACAGTTTGAATACTTAATCAATGACATCATGGGTCAAGTACACACTAAAGCTTTCTGTTCCCATTGTGTTAATGACAGAGTTTAGCTCCACATACCAAATCAATTTAAATTCAATTTAAATGGTAGTTTCCAGCCCTAATACAATAAAACACTAGACTGACACACAAACTGCAGCCTCAGATTTTTCCTCTGCAAGAGTCAGGGTGGGCAAAACAAAACTTCAGAAGCTTTAAAAAGGTAGCATCGTTGGAAAGGAATTGCATTGTATTGCATTATATTGTACAAGTGTTCCAGTAACAAATGTGTCTACTAGCAGTATCTTTGTCATTGTCAGCACACTACAGGAGAGGCGATGGTGTGTTCTTTTCTATACACAGCAATAATATCTGAGGGGCTTGATGTATTTTCACAATACGATATCTTTCACTTTAAAGAAGTGCCACTTGTGCAATTTGTACAGTGCAGTCTCAGCCACTGTGGTGGTCACAATCTAGATTCCATCGCTGCTATCTACAGTAACTGTTCCTGTTTACTATTTCCAAAATGCAAGGAGGATATAATAAATGAAAATGTATAAGCAGGTAATGTCTGAAAGGTCTGTCTCTGCATTCAGAGACTGAAGGTATTTTCTGGGACACTTTTAATTTTTAACTACATTTTTTAACAGAATATGTTGTTTGTGGTATTTCCTTTTTAAGGATACTCTTGCGCTGTTTGGGGTAATATTGTTGCTACAAAAGACTTGCATAAGCTCAAACAGTAAACTGTGAGACAACAGAAGTCTCTAGCTGATGCTGTGCTATTTGGTCGATTTTGAGATTACTTGTAAAAAAAAAAAAAAAAATGCAGAATTAAAGTGTTAGCGTCTGAAGAGAGAGCACATTTACATTTTTCTGTTCTCATACTGAAATCTGTTTGCCACTAAGGCTTGTTGTAGAAACAAAGCTTAAGCATATGCTCTCCCCCAAGAGTGCTAATACCAAACTGTGCATGTGTGTGTTTGCACTTTCTCCTGCTGCCATTGTTTATTCTGTAGATCTTGTACTGGGAAAACACTGGCCAATATTTTTCTATCTCTACACAACACAAACACACACATGTGCAGGGCTGCCTACTTAACCCATGAACAATAGCAGACACACACATTCACACTCAAAAACAAAGCAAAAAAAAGCCAGCACACATTCGGTGTAAGCAGCTTTATCTTACTGGATTCAGGGTACCCGCTGGAAATTTAATTGAACTATTTTAACCTTCATGTTTCCAGGGACAGCTGCTGAGAGCGCTTTGCATGTGGCTTATTTATTGTGGCTAAATTAGCAGCTGATTTAGAGATATCTCTGTCCACATTTGAAAGACAAATGTGATCTACATTCCAGGGACTGCTCAAGTGAATACATGAAACTTTTCTTTTTTAATTAACAGATAACAGGATTGTAAAAAGTGACCATTTCTATAATTTGGATGACAAATACTAAAGAGGCAGAGGAGCAGCTGCTCTAGTGTCATTTGAGACACTGCAAGTACAGAGGGTGAAATACTGGTGTCAGTGAGACCATTTTGCAAGTAATAAATCAAAAATGATTTGACAATATATGATAAATTACCGTTAAACACTGGATGAACTCTCCTATCTTAAGCTTCTGTGAAATAACTGAAATAATAATGAACGGCAGTAATGTGAGGCAAGAAAAGTGTAGGAGTGACAGATTCATGTTCATACCTAATCCATGTACTATATCCACATAAAATAATCTAATGTAAATAATTTGTCTGCTGTCTATTATATTACAAGATTGGGAGGACAATAAGCCTGTCGTGTCTTTATTATTTAGTAGTACTTGAAAAAGGCTGACTTATTTCCTTGAGTTTTTTTTTCCTGTCAATAAAATCTGAACTTTTTTTCTCTAAATAAAGACAAATATAACAGAGAAACAAGCATTTTCTCTACACAAGCGCATGAGAGAGACACTCATTTACAGGAAATGAGCATGTTTTTACAGTGCTGTACCTCCTGCAGAGTAAAGTCACCAGCTGTCCACCACCAGTAGGTGCTGGATATTGCATAGACCAAGGCTTAGCTGTGCTGGTTGCAGCCTTAAAAACACAAGTCTCTCCACAGCTCACTGTCTGACAAACAGACAGATGGAACCTAGACACACACAAAAATACACTAACATGTCACCAGTGTTTCACAGTGTGGCTTCCATTTATTTTTAGTTCTTTTAATTAATATGAAAACGTTGCATTACATCTCCTCGCAATTAATATGTCGATGCAGAATGTCAGTTTTGTGCTCAACTACAGCACTAAAATTTTTAAAATTCTACATCAAAGCAGCTCTAAAGCCAGAGCATTGCAGAGTATTTCTCCAAAATGGTGGTAGGATAAACTAAGCCAAATGCCAGGGCTCTAATATCATGCCAAGAGTATCAGTGATGAAACTCAAGATGAGCACAAAGCTCTTCTTGCTCATCAAGTGCAAGTACTTCAGCTTCCCAGCGGTCTATTGACTCTCTCTTTGGCTTCCATTGGAAGAACGTCCCATTTCACTGTGTTGCATTAGCAGGTGATTGTGTTGCTTGTTTAAAGGCTGGCCAACTGAGGTTTGAAACTAGTCAAAGGGCGTTAAAATCTCTACAGCGGTGACACTTAGTTTATGGCCCTTGGGCCTAATGAGGCCAGTGTTAGGGTCCTGGGTAGGCAGCCGGCCATGATTTACACTGGGAATTATTATTTTTTTTTTAATAGCAGTTAGCAAATGTTCAGTATTGTGCTGTAGCTGTTACCTCAGATGTCAAACATTAGCCTGTCAGCAATCTGTTCATTGCTTTTGCTTTTGTATATAAAGGTTGGACTATTTGTTTTTTTTATATAGTTCATAGCCATGAGTGTCAGCTAGAATGACTCATTATTTACCTGTAAGAATCAAGTTTTAATGTCTTTTTTGCCATCTCTGTGATGGACAAAAACACTACACCTACACACAGTCAGAGAAAGTTAAAGGACGGGCCCTCCTTATGGTTGAGTTATAAAATCCTGGGGCATCACATAGTGTAGCTAACATTCATCACTGGAGCACAGAGTGTCAGAGCAGCTGATAGACCTACTTCACACTGTCTGGCATCTTACTGCTCTTCTTTTCTATCATTCTACTTCGCTTCCATTTTCCAGTAATTTTATGTTGTTTTGTCATTTTGGATTCTTTGAATAACTCTGATGGCTGTTGTGAGTAAATTTTTTAATGACTTTTATTGAACCTCATTCATCAGCACATAACAGTGGGCTGGCTCACCTAAGTTGCAGCTGTTAGCTTGTTTTCCTAAACTTTTTCTCTTTATAGAACTATTTCAACAGCCATTCTCTTTGCCTGGACTGTCACTGTGGCATTGTGCTAAAGAACAAAGAAACCAGCAAAGCCAGCCATCATTATCACTTCAGGGACTCGGAATACACATTCCCCTTAGGACACAAAAAAACAGACCTAAAAACAAAAATACCATCAGAGATATAATAAGCAAAAAATATATTTCAGAAGAGAAATGAAGAGGTGCTTTATGTTTGGTGGGAGTGGGAGTGGGTGTATTAACAGCTGCAGACTCATCTCCACTTGGAGCTCAGTAAGGCCATCACCACAGGGATTTCCAATGATCAGCGGCATGTAGATAAAAACTCCTTGGTTTGTTTCTCTTAATGAACTATTTGTTGTTTTTCAAGGCTGCATCACGTCTCTTATCGTGACATTCTCTGAGGCCTGATCTATCTTGCTGAATTGTTTACATCTGTAGACAGAGTCAGGGTCACAGGCATCTTTTTTTTTTTTTTTTTAAAAATTGTTTTTCATTTGCTGTGTTCATCTTCACCAAGAGCGGTGTTTCAATGTCAGCAGGATAAAGAAAACAATAGCACATTCAAACCTGTTTTAATTGCAACACTAGTCTAACCCATAAATCACATCAAGGTGCGCACAAACACACACTCACACACACCCACAAACCTGCATATACGCACACAGACACACACGCATCCACACACGCACGCTACCATTCTTTTTCAGTTTATCTACTCACACCTGATGACAAAAAAGTGTGCTGAATGCCAACGGGAATATGTAGCGGCCAGTGTGCTCATGTAAACAACAGTAACTTGGGGGTACTGCAAACCACTGCATGCTTTGTGCCTTTCAGACTGGCCTGAGGTTGTTCTGAAAATAAAACTTTTCAAATATGGAATAGAACCACAGTACTTCATTATGAACTGCATTACATGTGCAAATATAATAAAATACAGGGGACATTTTAAGAATGAACATGGATAAAGGAAGCAGGAAGTGGATATGATGTGTGCATTTAAAAAGAACGCACATTTGTCACTTTGTTCTTTCTTTTTTTTAAGCATAAAGTTGTGATATAAAGAATTAAAGCATATGTAGTTTGTCAGACACCATTCCAACCTCTTTTGCCTCACTCATTCATTACTTGACTACTTTTGTTAATTTAGTTGATTAGTTAAACTATTTTGAAATCTACCATTGAACAACTACTTCATATCTAGAAACTTTGGTTAAGATAACATTTTTTTACAAATTAATTTTTGTTTAATGTTGAATTTGGCAAAAAAAAAAGGACTAAAACTTACCTTTCTCAGCTTTTCTGTGGTCACCCTGCTAGAGGTTCTCCATACCACTCTACAAGAATCCTTTTTATAGTACCAGTGCAATTCTACAACTCAGAACAGGGCATTAGTTGCAATGTAAACCCAAGCAGAAGGGCAGCTTTCTGAAATCTCTCAAGATATAATAAATTTATATAAGATATTTTGTAATTTTATATTAGTTTGTGAGTCATTGCAGTATGTCTGCAGTGACAGAGAGATGGACTTGAGGCAGTGCAGTTGTGCAGTGATGCTTGCCTGAAGTCACATGTCCAAAGGAAAGGATGGAAAGGGGAGGAAACCGAGAAGATGTTGTATTGAGAACTGTTGGCGTATCAACGGTAAAAAAATGTGGGAAATGGGGTAACTAGTAATAACGTGGCACAGTGAATGTCAGCTGAACTGGTTCGTAATGGTGACAGGAGTCCGTTCCATTATATGTGACAGCAGCTGTCATTTACTCAGTGAGCTTGAGGGCAGACTAAGAGATCCTTGAGTCAACGAAACGAATACCTGGCAATGTAGTGTGGAGGACATAGGTATAAGTCTAAGAGAGTTTAGACTAGGACTAAAAGTCAACTGTACCACGGTGCCTCAGTGGCAGGGACAAAAGTCTCAGTGGAGCAGAGTGGGCTGTTTGTGGTTGTGTGCGATAAGAATGCCCACTGAGATGTCAGTTAGAGGTCAGGATTGTTTGGAAATTACTTCAAGAAGCACGACAAAACTGTGGTGTCAAACATTATCAAGGTTTCATTTTTTTGCAATGATGATTATAGTAAATGACAACAGACAGTGATGGCCTGTAGGAGTGAAGAAGTAATAGGGTTAGTAGGGTTTTTAGAATTTGAGGGTGTATTATTTTGTACAATGTAGCTTCTGTAATGTAGCCTTATGCAAGTATAGAAAAATAGAATATGAATAGAAGAGAACCAAGGAGTAAGCCTTGGGGAACCCCAAACATCATGTGGGTCTTCAGAGATACATTACTGAGGATTGAAATAAGAGTTTATATTTATATTCTAACATCTGCACAATGGTCATTTGAATGAGCACAAGCTTTTATTTTATATATCTACTGAGAATTATTGACTTAATCTGAAAATGTACTGCAGTCCAGAGGCAGGCTTGTAAAAGAACAATGCTATCACAGTTGCTGTGAACAGTGTTTAGATTTCCTTAGTAACCTGGAGACATTTCCAATGCACAGGTCTTGGGTTTGTTGTAATTAGTTTGCAAATAACAGTACGCCTGTGTCTGATTAGATTCATAGGTACAGTGAGTGGGCAAGACAAATTGCATAGGAAATGCCACATTAACATGTGTTAAGACCAAACTTAACATTACTTAATCAGGTTGCCCTTTCAGAAAGGAGAGCATGTCTGCAATCCTATGAAAAAAAAATGAGAGGTTTAGATTTTCAGGGCTTTGATGCACTCGGCCTAAAACCTTTTTAACTGTTGATTATGATACTCACAGGTATTGTTAAATGGTACCTAATGAAGATCATAACAGTGCTAATTATGCTTAACTTTATAACTGCCTTGACTGGATGCAGTATTACTTTTATGACTCCTTATACTTCTTATACCCTCTCCAGCTCGTTTCTTCTTTTCCCTCACTGATGGTGCTCATAAATTATCATTAGTATCCGGGATGACAACTTAAAGGTTATTTGTGCTTTTAATAGCACTATGGTAAGCACAGTAACACTTGGCCCCTATAAGAAGCCTTTCTAAATTACTTTAAGTGCATTTTGGGTGAGTTTTATCAAATGTATATATGCCATTTTCTTTTGTCTTTCATTTTATTAGTTGTTATGTTATTCTAATCATGGTGTGCTGCTTGACAGCTCAGTAAAGATTTTCCAGTATCTATCATTATTTTCAAACATTATTGTTTAAAATACAAATAATGGAAAAGTATCCTTGACCCATCCATTTTTGTCTTTTACAAGTAAATACCCAACGCACATACACTGGGTAGACAAAATGCATTTTAATGTATTGGTGATTTGGAGTGGTGGGATGATAGGTGCAAGATAGCTTATCTCTCCTACTTCAGCTGGCAGCTGCACTGAGTGTCAACAACAACAGGCACTTCATTTTGATATTTGATGAAGCCACTGTCTGTGTACTCACATAAACCAGTCAGATGAGCAAAACAAGACAGAGCGAGAGAAGAATACAACAGCCAGAAAAATGAATCACACAGCAGCATGGTGGAGAAGAGTCACCTTCAGTTTTAATTAGTCCAGCAGCCAATTTTAAAACAGAGATAGAAAATGATGAACCAATACTGACATAAGATAAAATGAAGAAGAGGTCAGACTTCACAGTTTGTAATCTTGAGTTCATTTACTGCCATGACTCTTTTTTTGTTGGATCCACAATGTCATATGCAGTAATTTTAGAAATTAAGTGTTTATAGTCTCTGCCTAATTCAGGCCATACAAACTGTAAACTGGACTGATTTTATGGAAAATTATCAATGAAGGGATTGATTTGTACATTTTTTGTGATTGTCTATTAATTCTCTTGGTTATAAGTGTGGTTTTATTAAATGTTACTAATTTCTTTTAAAATCAGTACACTGGGGCCATATCAGGTTTTAAAGAAGTATAAAAAGTCCACTTTAGTATCTGAAGTATGCAGCTGAATAAAAGGGGGTTGCATGAATTATAACATTAACATAAGAGGGGAAAATGTGTGGGCTAACACCCTTTGTAAACTAATTTCAACATACAGAAACCAACCCAAAACCCAGCTTCATGACAAATGATGCAATAATATTCAACTGACATGTCTCCAGTGGTATTAGCATTAGTTATCTACACACTTTCATTTCAGGTACCAGATCAGACACACATGCCTCCTCTTTAATAACATCATGCATGGATCTGGTTTCTGGAGACAAAACAAAACAAAAACTAACCTACAAAGCAAAACCAAACAGCACTTTACAAAATGATACTGTACATATAATACCTTCAAATCAAACTCTGCATTTATATACAATACAAAACTGCTTCGAACTCTTCTCTGCTAGAATCTATAATTGCTGAGATGGGGTACAGAGCATACAGCAACTCTTAAAAAAAAAGCAACAAAGCGCAAAATTGATCAACAAATACAACATTAATACATGATAGTTTTAAAAAATGAAAACAAAGGAAATTGTGCATGGAAAAGGAAACCGAACCTCAATTAAAGACAAACAACATACATTTAAGTTAAGCAACAATATCAAGTTCACATTTTCTCCTTTTTATAGCTATGCTGTGGTCTCGTGGCAAGACGTGTCCTTTGTTGTCTGCTGCTTTACCTTTTCTGAGTACTGTCATGGAAACAACAGAGGTTGGATGCACTATCCTGTTGTTATGGTGAGGTACAGTTAAACAGCAGCCAGTCTTTTCCTGCATCCTTAATTCTTTTCCTTTTTCCTTTCCTCCCTCCAGCCGTCATTTCCTCCTTATTCTGAAGGCATTCAGGTGAGTTTCTCTTTAGTTCATTGAAAACACCCAGCACCCCCTATGCAATGTTCTTAATTGCATTCTCATTAAGCTTCTCCATGTAGTTCCTAAGTTCCTTCGAGTCCCCAAGCTCAATGTCCGGACATACCCATTTTATCTCACTGGTCTGCACTAATGCTAATGGGCTGAGCACAGGACATCCATTACTGGACTTGACATTGGAAAAGGTGGTGAACTTCACCCTCTTTCTCTTGGTAGTGGGTGAATTAAGTGACTCATTCCTGTGATCCCTTCCACTTGAACTACAGCCTCCCACACCATTATTACCACGCTGGACGCCTCCATTCAGTAGTTGACTGCCTTCCTCTAGGGTACCTCCCAGCTCATCCTGCTGCTGTTGTTGCAAACACAGCCCCTCCTCTTGACCCAGCCAAACCCAGTCATGGGCATGGGGCATTGTTTCTGGGGCCTCCAAAGACAGCTGCTTGCTACGGTACTTGTACGCATAAGAGATGCAGTTAATGAGAAAAACCAGTATGGCCAGGCAGAAGACTCCCAGCAGGGCATACATGCCAATCTCAAGGTCTGTCAGACCTCGTCGGGATGGCAACAAGTCCTCATCAGTGCTGCGGCTACGAGGCAGCTCTGCCTTGTCTGGGTATTCAGAGAATTCGCTCGGCACCCTTGCTCCGTTGTCTGCTGATAGACGGCCCCCATTAGGTCTCACTGGGACATGGCCCCTGATGGTAGTGGGTCCACGGTTAATTAACCCTGTTTCCATGTCAGAGATAGACCCACCATAATATGGAGGATCGGGACGTGTTCGCCGGTCTCCTGGTTGTCTGTATTGCTCTTCTGGCTGACCAAGCCTTACCTGTATGTTTGCCATTCCAGTGGCTAGGATAATACGTCGTTTACCCTTCTGGCAAACCTCTGTTGGGCTCATTTCAACACGCACAAGTAAACCTTGACCTTCACCCTTGGCAACAATAATGGGCCACTTCCATGCTGCACTTCGTTGCACCAACACCACCTGTTCATTCAAAGAGGTGGCTTCAAGGGTGAAATGGGCAGGGTTGTAGTTGTCTAGAGGAGTCATGGAGCCATCACTGAACTGGAGCCAAGCACTAATGAGGGACTCCTAAAAAAATACACATATAAAAATTTGTCTCAGTGCAACAGCAGTAACCGAAATAACCTTGATAAAATTCCAAAAATAATTGTCTGCACATCTCCAACTGATGTATGTAAACCACTGAAAAATAAAACAGAGAACCATAGTGGAAGCAAAACTGAGACTTAATTACAGTAGAAGGCTTATAGAAACAATAGAGTCGATATGAAATTATTGTACTGAAAGCTAAATATTCTTCTCTCTCCAAGGAGAGAAACATTGGCCTCTTCCATTTGAAATTCTAATTATTGGAATAACCGAGCTGTTTAGTGGTTGGATATGCAAATCAAAGAGATGGCTTCACTTTATTAAGAGTGAATTAATTATAAAGGAAAAAACTGCAATGCATATCATAGTCTACATTAATAACCCTGATCCAGCCGTGAACCACTGAGCATAATACAAAACACAGTCAGGTGCTATGACAATTAGAATTAGACTTTCTTTCCCTTGTGGTAGATTAAGGAATAATTAATCATGTAAAATGCTGGAAGACATTTGGATTTCATAGATTTGTACCTGCTCGAGCGATTCAATGACTTCCTGTGTGGTTGCAGTGGCGACGATGGCTCTGTTGCTCCCTGGGCTAAGCTGCAGGGATAGAGAGAGTCCAGATACCAGCTGCACCCCCAGCTCTGTCACACTCACTCTATCATCCAGCACCCTGATGGTTCTCTCAGCCAGGACAGATGATGTCAGTGGAGACAGCACCTGAAATACACACAATCACTTAGTACTCATGATAGTCTGTTCAGTTCAGAGGTTGAATTATTGTGGTGAATGGATTTGGCGTAACCAGATGTAAACTAAAGGAATGAGCCTGCCTTTAGGCCAAAATAAACATTCTAGGACTGGACACTACCTTAAATCACATTGGTCTTGCATAGCCAGCCCTATCTCTACAGCTATGTGTCAACAAAAAAGTATGGTGATTGCTGACTGAAATAGTTTCCCAGACTTACACCCACAGTCTGCATCCTGTGAGTTAGACTTATTTCAAAATAACAACATAAATGTATGTCAAAAGTTTAACCATAAAATATTTAGTTTGTAACTCCCCTTCCCTTACGAATGAGATATAGAAACCTTTTCACTATCATTTGTTTGTGCCTCCCAAAATTGTAATGAATCCTAATTGTAATAATATGAAACTAGTTTTATGACAATGCTATCGTAAAGGTTTAGTTATTTCTAGGCACTAGAAAAATCTTTATTTGAGTTTAAATGACTACCAAGGGACCTTAGTTGTTACTATTACACTAATACCCCCCTCAGTGAAGGCTGTTGAATAATTGTGGTCATCATGGTAGACTGTTGATAGAACACTGAGAAAGAACAGATGTCTCCCATGTCAAGGTCTGGCGATTTGTCGACTCATCCTCTCACCTCAACCTTCTCTCTGTGGACTTTATAACACTTCAGCACAGTTACTCAACTTCCTTCTGTGCTCCTTTTGGCCAAGACTTAATTACTATGGCTTCCACTATGATTTTCATGTAAACACTTGAATGCAAATGTGTTTAGGAATTTGCTGGAAGAGTAGTTGCAATTTTTTTTCTCTCTGTATAGAAGCACTGTAATTATATAAACAAACACAAACCAACACTTAAACATTCCTTAACTCCCTTGTAACCATATAATCTCCACCCTTGTAATGTATTTTCTGCCTTCTTGAGTTGCCAGAGGTATGAACATGTAAATAGTTGTGATATTGTTATGAGATGAGAATCCCTCCCATCCGCTCCAATTAGGGCTCCAGCCTCTCCTCCAGCCACCCCCGCATGGCTGCATTTACCAGCCATAATGAACTGTCAGCACAGATCAATGCCTCATTTGTACAGACCCTTGTCCCTGCTTTCTTCCCTTTTGGTTTACCACATTTCATTTCCCCTTTTGTTTCCAACACAGTAAAAACTGAAATCCTTGAATGTTAAACAAACATAAGATCAGTGTAGTTGAAAATTATGAGTAAAATATGGTTTCTCTGAGGCAAAGGGGCAAAAAGGCAGAGTGGTTGCAAATTTTCCAAGCAATATTTTTTGAAGTCGTTCTTGTTTTAACAGATAAAAGATAGCCAAATAAGGAATGACATAAAATGTAAATCCGAAAGAAGTACAGGCTGCTGAAATCTATGTGGAAAAAAAAACACTGGTTTGAGATGAATTATGTAAAAGTCTGGATGCATATGTTAAGTTGGTAAATGTGCTCCTGTTAGCCAAAGGGTATTCCAAGTCCAGCCACATTGTTCTTGGATGTTCAGACACATGTCATTATTGGTGAGTAATGCTTGTTTGCTTCATATTAAAATCAATCAGGCTGCATGCAGAAGATGCTATTTTCCTTGCTAAGCAGGAACCTAAGCTGCTGAAATATAAGCAAGTAAGTGGAAAACAATGTGTAAAGTTCAAGAAGTCATACTTCACACTTTCTTAAAAGAAAAACCTGCAGGACTACCATGAATTGAATGTAATGTATCTTCTAAAGATGCTAGGATAAGCAGTCCATAAACCCTCTACACACAACTCTCCTCAGGATGTCGGGAGCATTTTTTGCATCAGTCAAATTGACCAACAGTCCTCTCAACTTCGCTCTGACTACATACTCACAAGTGTTCAACTCTTTGCTGCCCTCCTTTCAGAAATGTCAAAGCTTCTTTCCTTGATACTGTAGAGGATTCAGTCAGACTCTTTCTTCTCCCCTTTGTCAGAGTCCTTTGACCAGTTTTCAGAGATGTTGTGTCTCCCCTTCACACCATTAGAGTGATTGCAGGTATGGCCTTTGGCCTACATCTAGAGTCATGAAAGTCCCCCACCAGACATGTCAAGTCCCTTCCTCACAGTTGTTCCAGAGTTTACAAGTTGCTTCGTTTCACCCTCAGAGAGCAATTAAAGACTCCTTCCAGGCTTCCCTCTTTCCATTTAAAGCTGTCAGAGTCTTGTCTTGTGTTATTTCTCTCCAAATCTGAGTGGGTTTCACTACCCAACGCCACAAAATCCCATTTGCACCTGGATCTAGTTTGGTGCAACCAACAATTACCTACAATCAAATGTTTCCCAGAGCACTGTTGTTCTGACTCATCATACTGACACTTTTGCAGAGGTTAATAGTAAAATCTTTGATGCATGCCAGTAGTCTATCTATACAAATGTCAGATACACAGTGCTTGAAGGATTTTTTCATTTCTCCTGATACACCATTGAACTTGCAACCTTGTATACAAATGATAAAGATGCCAATTTTACAGCAAATATAGAATCTTATAAAGCCACTGTGGCCTTTTGAAATTCATAGCTGTCATTTAATTGTCCTTCATTGGAATTCTTAATAGTTTGAATAAAATAATACACCTCATGTTTTATGCATTCAAAGTCTTCAAAATTTTGGGCTTGAAATAAAAGTAATAGCATCATGTTCCTGAATGAGTGATGCAGGACTCCCTCTACTTTTATAATGCAAATTTTCATATCCACACAACCCTTTTTACAATGTCCCTATTTGCTTATTTGGTATTTTCT
>JAUZTA010000014.1:8747831-8760406 GCA_034780835.1 Ctenochaetus striatus | reverse complement strand
CCAGAAGTACTGGATCCCTTTTAGATGGTGACAACCGACGGTTCCCTGTTGCCCATACACACATGTATTGGTGTGTGCGCCTATGTGTACAAACACAGACAAGAGAGTTTATATTTACAGAAAGAAAAATACATTTGAGTATTAAATACTTCACAGAATGCAGCCTGTTTATGTTTTTCACTGGGTTATGCAAATGTGCTGCAGTCTTGGAGATGAAAGTGCTAGCAAGAACCACATTGGGTTCTTTGGCCCGCCCCCACAGGAGCCTCTTTGGTTTCTGGTAAAATCTTTTACAAATGGTCCTACCTGGAACCTTGTCAGAGGGTTATACTTCGCTATACCTATTATGTTCTGTTGTTATACCTAGAACCATCAATGAACTCCTATGAGAGGTCCTACAGAAACTTCTTCTATGGGTGTCATGGCTCCTCCTAAATCCCCCTCTGTGGGTTCTATCAAGACCATTTCCACCTAATAGGGTGCTAACAACTAAGGGGATTGTATTCAAGAACCAATTTATTTTACAAGTGTTTCATCTTTTGAATTTTTTTCAAAGGGTTTCATCTCAAAACCTTGTCTGTAGAAGAATTTGGGAAGAACCATGATGTAGTCCACAGATAAGAGAAATATTTAATCCCATGAATTGTATATTGTATGCATTATGCAGCCATTATTTTAATAATCTGTTAATTGTATGTTAAAATTAAGAAAAATTCATATAGTGAATTAGTAAAAACAAGTGAAACAGGTATTTTAAGGTCTTGGAACATTGATGGACAGGGAAGGGAGACTCTGAGGACAAGCCAGCTGAACAGGAGAGGCTGTGTAGGCACATCAGACTGTGCTCAGCAGGTGAGTTCATGTAACTTCCAGTAATGGTGACGTAGCAGAGAGGAAATAGAAAAGAAAAAAGTTAATAGCATCGTGCCAAGGTTCACTTATTACACCAGTTGAATCATACAGCATCTACCGACAACACACTAATGCAGTGTATAATAATAACAGCAACATTGGAAAAGATTAAATGAGCCTGTCGTCCAACTCCTATACTAAGAGTCTCCACTGGCAAACCTTACTGCTTTATCCAGGCTTTATAAGTCATTTTAACCTAAAAAAGAAAACAGGTGCTAGCAGGAAATAAATTCTAGCATAAAAATATTCTCCTATATTATTAATATTTCACAAAATATTCCGCTGTCAGCGTCTGGTTTTAACTTCCGTACAGACTTTGGTACAGATGAAGCAATGTGTGATCAGAGTGAAGGAGTTCCAACAAACTTATGTCTTAATTAAGTGTAGGTAGTCAAAAAGAGCTTTTGTAACAGCAGACATATTGACCTAAATAGCACAGGTGGAACTAACTGTGAACAATGGCTCCGTTTTATTAAGTGTCCTCGTAAGCCAAGACAGTGAGGCAGCGAGCTCAGTACCAGGACCATGAACCAGCTCACCCTAAATCTAAGCACCTATTATTCAACGCATCGCTTACACCTGTGGTTTTTAATGCAACGTCTTGGTCTATTGCAGAAACTCTAAAGTAAAATGTGAAAACAAACCAACAACAGCAAATTCATTTGAACATGCCATTTGAACCATGGGTTAACATTTGAATTTTAAAGGGCGACAGTCTTTTAACACCATCGCTTTGAGTAATCTTTGAGAAACTCTTTATTCCAAAAAGGGTTTTTTGGGTTAAAATTTGTCTTTAATAAAAGCAAATAACTTAGGGCAGAACAACAGCCCTTTTGGATGGACCCTTTTGGAGCCCTTATTTTTAAGAGTGCACTGAGTGTCAGACAGTTGAAACAAACTCCTGTGGTTTAGTCACACTAGGTTAAATGAACAAAGGAAGATGCTAGAGTGCTGCAGTAAAAATTTATATGAAAGAAAATGCTAATTTCAATAGCTTAACAAACCTTAAACTACCTTAAAGGTTAATATTAAGATGTCTAGGACTTTTTTCTTAGGTCACATCACATGGGTCAATAAGCTGGTTTCACAGATTTTTTAAGATTCATTTTATTTTTTCATTCTTTTACAATCTGATCAACAGAACCATTAGTCCCCCTGACAAAATTTCAAACTCATCATTGCCAACAGCTTATGATTATCCTGCTAACATTTAGCATGCGTGCAAGTCTATAAATGAGAGTCATAAGCTAACGTCACTTTTAACAGCGCTTGGCTGCTTTTGTAATTTACAACACATGCCTATCTAAAAAAATGAAGAAACTCATTAGGCAGATAGAAAATTTATCAGGGGAAAGGCTTCCCTCGTGCTCACAAGGGACGTTAATTAAGTTGTCATATTAGAGTCTAAATGTTTAGTCAATTCATTGATTAGTTTCATTGACGGAAAATCTGTAACTGTTTGAATAATTGATTTTCAAGTCGGTCAGATTTCCAGCTTCAGAAAATTACAATCACATGCTTACTTGATTAGTTGAGAAAATAATCAGCAGATCGATCAGCTGGAAAATAAGAACATGCTTCATACAAAAAACATGTTTTTGAATCCACCACTGAAGCAGCATGTGAGAGAACGGAGAGAACTCGTCTCCCCATCACATCTTTATACTCATTGCTCTTCTTTGACAGTGCCACTGCTCCATTTTCTGTACCAGATGCCAAATATTGCACAAGCATAACAGCTCTATTCATAATGGCTCTGTCATGCTAAAACACAGTCAAAACCCAAAAGATATCATCTTAAGAATGATATCAATGTCTGAGAGGGGGTTTGTTTGGCAAAAAAAAGCTCCGCTGCAGCAGGAGTCATGTCCCTCTGTGCATGTGTTAATTTGAGGGAGGGAGCAGCTTTGGAAATGTTGGCCTTTAGATTTGTTTCACTTTAATTAGTAGCTAGATGCCATGCCTCACCTCCTGCAATTACATTTGAACTTCCATCGCGGAGTGAGAAAGCCGCTGATTGACACGCCGAGCGCTGGGCCGCAGAACTGTTACTGCGGTAACAAAACCTTCATTTGTTTCGTTTGTCTCCTCAAGTCCCCCCACCCTCAATCAAAAGGGACTTCCAAATTGTGTTAGCTTTCATTAAAAAGAAATAATGGAGTCCGAAGCAGCCCGAGTACATGACACGCATGGCTGATGGCTTTCTTTTTCCTACCACGCTGTGATCATCACACGGGATGTCAGCTCTGTTTATATGAACTTCCCCACTATTACCACCCCCACCTGACTCACATCAACATGCAAAAGACACAGAGGCAATGTGCACAAAATTCCCCCAGTGTGCATTCAAATGCTTATTTATCTCAACAGCTGACGGGGATTTTGCGTTCAATAGCACTTGCAAGTGAAAAGAATATGAATTAGCTCGAATGGTATGGGAAGAAGGAGCAGCTCATTCCATGGAAACAGTGAGCAGAGGGGACGCAGAGGCAGAGGACCGGCTGGTGAAGGACAACTCTTAACATTTAAGTGTCCTAATACATCTTCATAACAGAGCAGGCAGTATTGTCTGACGACCGTTGTGCCACTTTGATCTCACATCAGTCAGCTTTATTACAGCCTGGAGACCTGCACAATCATGTACGTAGAAGCCATTTGCGGCTAAATTTGCTCAGCATTGACTGTCTTGTGTTAAGGGGGGGTTTTAGAAACTGGATTGGTTGGTTTTTCCTTCAATTTATTGTGCACAAGAAATATTGTTTCTCAAGAGGGGCTGTGAAGTGTAATGATATCATAAGACAGGAGAAACCGCCATACCTCAAAAGATAGATAAACTAGAATCATTTTGTGTGTCCATTAAAAAAGAAAAGCCATTTTGTTTGTTTATTTGAGGCAAAGTTGTTTAACTGTAACGAGCAGCTGTTATTAGACATGTTCGATCAAGTCAGGCACAGGTCCGACTCTATATTATTTCAGTACCTCTTCCGCAGTCCTGCAGATTAAAAAATGCTGACCACAGCATTCTGCAACACAGATCAGCTTTAAAAAAAACCCCTGCTGGGTTGATTTCAAAAGTGCCTCTCAAGGCAAACCTAAAATCGAAGCATTTTAAGACCTTTTGATTGGCGTAAATAAATACGCCGGGTTTGCTTTGTCTACTAAAGGAATACAAGTCTTTCCACCGAGCACGCTGCTTTTTGCTGTTATTCAGGGGATTCATCTGCAGCATCGTATTGAAACCCAAAGAGCTAAAGATATAATCCTTTACCAGGCTTCCATACATACTGTGCTAATTCAGCATGTGTCAAAAATATTGACTGTGGTTTCTGTGGTTTGCATAAAGAAGCTGCTACAGTTCTCCAAGAGAACCACATGATGAACACAGACACACATGAATACACATGTAATTTTTATGTTTATATTTAAAAAGGAAAGCAAAATATCAGCTAAAAATGTCAGAAAGATATCCTGAGATCTCAAACTATTCTAAATTAAGTCTGATCATGCATGAAAACAATTACATTTTCATACTTTTGATGATCTGACCATGTTATTGTCGCTGCATCTGAACTCCATGTTGCTGGTCTGTCTGCTGCAGTTTCTGTGTCCTATTGTTCTTTTTCAAAAAAGCAGAAACAAAAATCAATGTAAAATTCCTTTGGATTTTTTTCTTTTTTTTTTTTTTTTTATTGTCCAGCAGGTAATCACTGTTCCCATGCTGTAACTGAGCTTTATCGTTTTATACACTTTCTGTCCTACTAGACTTGGTTTCACCACTTTTCCTCTTCTTCTTCAGCTGACCGCTCCTGTCATTTGTTTCCTGTTTCACACCTCAACTCTCAGCTGCCTCGAGTTCCTCCAGAGCACACAAGATCAGTACAGTGAACAAATAGCTGCAAAAATAACTGGACTACTGTTCTGAAGCAGACACACACACAGTGCACACCTCTTAGGTGTGTGTGTGTTTCCTGACCTCCCTTAAGTGCACATTTCCATCAAAGGATACATCGTTATACTGAAATACAACCGTCTCTCTAAGTCAGCACGTCCACAGTGAATACTCGCCTCCTCTCATTGGCTGTTGGGAGTTGAGTTATCAAGCCTGTCTGACTCCGTCTGAGGCAGGCTATCATATTATTATGTCGCACCTTCTACCACGAGCCAAGGGAGACACATCCTGCTCAGGTTGTTTATCATCCTGTTTCCGGCAGTGATGCTGTTTTAATGGTCGGTAAAGTGAGCTTCAGTCGACGTTAGGAGAAATTTAATAATTTAGGGCACTTTTCTTTTCAAACTCCTTGGCTTCAATCTCCACATATTTCCATTACCCTCATTCAGATCCTGGCTAATGAAGATCTTTTTGCACTTAGCCTGACTGATGGGATATCTCCTAACCGCAGCACAGCATAATACTGAACAAAAATCACTCCCTGAGCATGAACTCACTACTGATGAGGAAGAGAAAGTATGTCAGAAAAGATCTGTGCAGGTGCCATGAAGCTTAATTAAATTAATGTAGAATATTACTTTGAAGGCTTTCAGATTTAATTCAACAAATCTCACTCAGTAGAAGCCTTTCCTGCTCAAGACTAAGAAATACGGACAGAGAATCAGAAGCCCACGAGCTGGATGTTTGACATGTCAGAAAGTTGTTAAGGATGAAGTAATTAGGAAACTCAGCTCCTTAAATTTGTTTTGGTCTCAATAATAAAGCTGGATTTTGCAGCCATAAGACCAGCCTCCTTTCCTAAATTCAACAAGTGATTTCAGCGGACAGTGTAAGAGTCCCAGCAGCTCATTTTGTTCCAGTTTGGAAATTAAAAGCGAAACCCGAAAAAAGCAAATCAGCATCGTGTTTATCCAATCAGGTGCATGGAGAGTTCATGTCGATGCCTGATCACAAAAAGGAAAAAAATAATTTACCAGCTGGCTTTAAAAGACTGCCACAGCTGGTCAGGAGATGAAACTGACCCTGCCAAAGGAACACTTTTATTTTTTAGCAGTTTTTTTTTTTATTTGGTGTTTCAGCGAAGAAGATTAAACCAAGACTGCTGCTTTTTCTCAAACTATTCAACCTCAAAGAAAACTTCAAAATTAAAGTTTCGTGTTTTGATAATCTTCACATTTTCTAAAGACTTTGAATATTTTTTTTTTTTAAACTGATGTGCAACGGTTACCTTTTTTTTCATGTGAGCTAAAAGTAACCTAAAAGCAAGCGGCCGCAGCAGGAGTCACATTATCATTTCAATGCTTCAAGGTAGTCTTTTGTCCGGCATAGAATCGCTGGGCATAATACCAGATTGAACATGCATGACCTTGATTTGAACGGTCCTGTATAATTCACTGTCTTTTCGTCTCAGCGGGGCTGTGAAAGAGATGCATGTAAATGATAGATGGCTCGTCATTCATCACTGTCGTCACCTTGACACCCGGGAGGAAAACAACAGCCCAGCCAGGGCGTGTCACTTCCTGTGCGCAGCTACTTTGTCTTTGCCTAAAACTGTTCTAACTCTAGAACTGAATGTCAAATGCTGCGCGCAAAGACACACACATGCAAACACACACAAAAGGAGAGAGTTGTTCATTACTGAAAACACCCTCGTGTGAGCTTGCATACATTGGATGCTTGTGTCTTGATTGGGAAAGTAAGATCTTTTCTCATGCTCTGTAACATTCTTTAGCATGACGTTATTAAAATTTTCAAATTTATGAATCACTCAGTGCTGCCAAAGCTCAAATTTGTCTTTTTATATTTTTTTTTACTCCCAATGGGTTTTTGTAGTTTCTTCAAACTTGTCAAACTGTTCGCTTTGCTTCCTTAATTAAATTCTAAACCTTCACATAAAAGATTACACAAGTGGTTTTGTATAATTTAGCCCATAAACTTAATTTCAGGCATGCACCGTACCTTACGCTACTGCCAGACGGTTTGGAAGCATATCGCAACTTTTAGATGGATTTCTTCCTTTCGAGCTGCCTTTTCTATTCAATTTAATTTGCATGTGGAATGAAAAACAACTCACTTGAGAAATTTAGTCCTTCACAGTGAAAAAATTCCTCATCTTAATTTTTATGACAAAGTAGTTGTAATAGAGTTACAAGCAAGGAGTCACGTCAGACTCCTGTTGGCACATTTCAGGACTTCATTTTGAGTGGAGTGTCAATAATTGAATAACAGCCCCTTTCATGCAACAAGCAATCAAATAAAGGGCACTGTTTTCACAACAGCCATTATATCAGCTAAGCTCTCCAGCTTTTTGATTTCAAGCTTATTAATACAACAACGTCTAACTGCGTGTTGAAGCGTCTTTGAATGCAACAGAAGAGATTTGAAAACCACTTCACGTTTAGTTTTACACAAAGAACAAACACTTTCAGGACGTTTAATGTGAAAAATTGACTGTCCCAATGAGTGACAACTTTCATAGTGCACCGAAATTAAGTGAAATTAATGGTCTAGTAGGGTATGACATTGAGGGGTTTTGAGGGGACAATTTGAGGTGTTTAATTTTTAACAGGTAACCTCTAAAGACATTTAGTCAGTTGTTTTGTTGGTAGATGACTGGAAAGTACTCTAATTAGTTCATTCTAAGAGTAACTTAAGATGATATTAGTTATCTGGAAATGTTGGAAGAAAATTTAAACCACATCAAACCCACAATGAGAGGTTTTTTTTGGCCACTTGGGAGCAGCAAAAGGAACTGATAAACAGCATTGATAGACAGTGTCATTCATGTCATGTATTTTCAATTACGAAATGACATGCTTCAGTTACGTAACTATTACTTTTTTGGTCACCTGATGAATAAAAGCAAACTTTTCACTTGATATTCTTTGTTTTTGGTCTCTTTTTCCATTTGAGGGATGTGTATGGCTGCTAATAGCTAATCCACCTTCACTGGCTTGTTGTCTGTCTCAAACTGGCATATAACAGGTAGCATACAGTACATTTTAAGAGCTTTTTGTTAGAGCAGAAATAGCTCTCCACTGTTACTGAAAACAATAATAAGAACATGGTCTGCAAGAACTGGGACAGTTAAGTTTGGGCAAAAAAAACAAAATAAATGACTAAAAAGCTTAACACGGTAGAGCTGTAGTTTCAGGTGATAGTTCTTTGTAGTTTAATTACTAAAAGCGACTCCTTTGAGTCACATTGTTTTCTGCTGTCATTTGATGCCTCATAACAACAGGACTAAATCATTTACTGGAACGTTTTGAGGCCATGGTTGACTTTACTGCTCAGACGGAAGTGAATTTGCATTTGCTGGGATGATCTTCAGACACTCGAATGAATAAACGGTGTATTTGAGGGTTGACTCAAAATGAGCCGCCTCGCCGATGTTGTTTGAAATACAAAAATGTCACCTAGTGTTTTTAACTTTATTTGTGACAACAGTGGCCAACGAGAACATAGAGAAATGAATTATATCAAGCTTTGCAGGGTTTCAGAATAGCTTTTTTCTTTGGCACATCTGCTGTTTTACATGAAACACCGTGATGATTTAACAGGAGGCACATTTGCATGCTCCTGGTAAATTGTGGTCCCACTGTCTGGTCCAAAATGATTGATTTTAGAGTCCTGCTTTGGCTACATGAGACACATTGTTAGCAGAATCAACCCATTGTTAGTTTTGGTCTTTTTTAAAAGAATCATTGACAAGAAATATTGAATATTTGCAGATTTGACATTGTTCTCTTTGAACAATACCCCTCATTGACTGCACTTGGAGCTGACAGTGGACCTGCGTGCATCACGGTGCTAAAGAATGAATGATTCAGATGCTGAGTCATGTCCTCTCTCATCCTCTCCCTCTCCAATCACTCTCCTCTGACAGCTGTCCGTGAAATGACAAGCGATCTGCCGCTTTTTCGGTTGTTCAGCAGCGTGTTCTCTTCATATTTCATTCACGCATTGAACAGTTCTGCAGATGTTGAGAGTCAGACGTACCTTTGACTAAAACTGTTCTCCTTCCTCCGACAGTGGAGAGTTACAACCCTGTGACCTTCACTCCTGACATCCTGACTCACGGTCCACACGACAGGGTTACTGGCTCTCGCTCCCAGGAACGCCACGCCGTCCTTCAGTTTGACTCTGCAACAGAAACACACACAGACGAAAACGAAAAAAACATTAAATCAGATGATACTGGAACTGTCACCAGACCGGGTTACATTTCAGATCTTCAGAAACACGCACGGCCTCTTTTGCTTTCCCTCGCTGTCTCTGACACACACAAACATTTCAGGAGACAGAAATGAGATGAGGTGGTGCTTTAATTGCCTCTTGCAAAGGTCATAAAAACGAACCCTTCAAACTCTCAAACACGTAAGAAGGACTTTAAACTAGCTAGGAAACAAAAGATTATATTTGGACGATAGAAACAGACTGAAGAAAAAAACATGCTGGATCTATAAAAAGCTTTTAGAGAAAAAAAGTTTTAATTATATAAAACAGTAAAAAAAAAATGCTTTCAAACTTGCTTACCAAATTTTGCTTGGGATGAATATTGCTTGAGAAAAGTGTATCTGGCAGGTACAAGCAAAATCATATCATTAGCCGTGATTAAACTTAGCATTATGACAACGGAAGGCTGCATTGAAAAAATCATGAGTCGGGGGTATAAACCACCATGACAGTACACGTTGAATCAAAGAGTAGTCCCTCATAATCAGTCCTGTTTTACACCTTGTAATATATCTAAAGCAATACACAGTGTGAGCAGCAAGCTGTACTAAAGACAATTTTGGCCATTTTCTCCCCACACCTGGAGTTTTAAAAGGCTACAATCTCTGCAGCTCTCTGCCACCTCTTCCTGTCTCTTTTGTCCCTCTTTCACTTCCATTACTCATGGTCACAGGGGAGGCTACACAGGTGCAGAAGAACCATGACCACCTCCACCAGTGTACTAACACGCTGTTCCTCTCCTCCTCCTTCTCCTCCTCTGTCACATGAAATTATCATGAAGTACATGAGTGGCTTTCAGTGCTTCCTTTTCCAACACGACAAATTGCTCTTGTTCAAAACCACTGGCACGAATGGGGCAGAATATTTTATGTGAGAAAGAGAGGCAAAAAAAAAAGAAGAAGAGGAGGCAAGAGACGGCAAGAAAAAGGCAGATCAAAAGTAAAACAGCAACAGCAGAAAAAAGGTGAGGAGGTGGCGACATTTCTATTCAGTGAAACATGAACGCCGGGTAATTTCTCCCCACATCAAAATAATTGGAGACTGTCCTCTTTCTGGACCTGGACTTGCAAAGGAGAAGGAAAAAACTAAGCGTTAACTGGGGGATAATGACATGACAAACCATGCAGCAGTCCTTAGAAGAGCACAGTCATTACATCTTCAGTGTTCAACCGGTCTTCTTTGATCTGATCCAGGCCGCTGAGGCGGTAATAACTGGCCTCGTGTTGGTCTCTGCTCCTGACGAGCAAAGATAAAGGCAGCCGGTGTGGAAGACACAGACAATAACTAGGAGGAGAAGACAGATTGCTGTCTGCCCTCCTGTTTCCCAGGCGTCACCTCAGCCACGGTACAGTAATTACTACAAACTCACAAGCAGATTCCTTCTCTGACACTGGATTACGGGTGGCAACGATAATCAACTGATATGGAATGAACTCCTTGAGCTTATAGAATATATACCGTATTGATCAAATACCAGAGTCCAATTTAGAGCATGAAATTCCAAAGATGATGCAGAGCAGCACCTTCTTCTTCTTCCTTCTTCTTCTTCTTCTTCTTCTCCTTCCCTTTGATTCTTTGCTTCTGCTATTGATGCCACTAATGTCAGTTCTTGTGTCTGCATCAGTGCTCAGTTTTAAACTGCGAGTGATTGTTTTATAAGCAGAAACAAGTGCATGACATGGGAAAACGTACTTGTTTAGTCTGTTTCATAACAAGCTAAATGGCATTCCTCTGGGACTTTTTTCCCTGTTGGTCAATCTAAATAGGCAATTTTGAAACACACCAGGCTTCTATGGCGTTTTTTGTTTTTTGCATTTATTTCATGTGTAAAAGGACTTATCAGTTAATCAATGAATTTAATCATTGGCTGATGGAATGATCAATATGGATGTACACTGAAGCACTTCAGAACGACTCTCCATCTCTAGTCTTAATGATTGGCCTCTCTTTTCTTCCTTTCCTCCCTCTTTCCTTCCTTCACTCCTACCTAATCAGTGCTCCCCTTTTTCACATCCATCTCATCCTTTTCTCCCATCTCTCTGTTTCTTCCTCCTGCACTTCACTTCTGTTTCTCACATGCATTACCTCGAGGAGCTAAATTAACAAATGGCATGTTGTAAATGAGATTGGTTTGGCTAATATGATTTCTGGTGAGGGAGGCAGGGTGGGGGGCAGGGGGCAAGAAGGTAAAGCAATTGGAAGGGAGGCCCCCTTTCACATGCATCAGCACATGAAGCAGCCTCATTAATTCCATGAAAACCTGCATCAGTGGGATGAGTATTTACAGATGGGATGAGGCTGTCAGAAAAAAAGACAGTTTCCCGCTCTACCTGATTGATGAACAGAAATGACACCTCGGGGTGGCCACTGCCAGAATCACATGTCAACACACCTTACACTCTGGCACGCCTCTCACATGCTGAACGAAATACCAACGTGCATTAATATTAATGTGCTCTACACAGCAGGGAATGAAATGGAATATAAACGATGTTGAAAATGAAAAACTGCGAGAACGTGAGTCTTGCATGCAAATAACAACACTGAGACTGTTCAACCAATAAGGTATCAAGATGAGAATTAACGCAGCCAAAATAAAAAAAAAATCACAAAAAAAAAGATTCATATAACAGCAACATAGTAAACACAAAAATTGAGCTGGACAAGTGAGGAAACCAGTGATTAAGTGAAGAATACCTTCTTTTATAAATCAACCACTTTTAGCAGACCTTTCAATAAATCATAACTCCAAAGCATCCGTAAAAAAGGGAAATATTACAGGAGTTATTACATGCTGTCATTCAGAATGACTGTTTCTTACTTGTTGTCTTAAATGAGCTCCCTTGGTTCTCTTGACAACAAGTGAATAAGCGAATGCGAAGGTAGAAGGCTTATATTAAGATTGAAAAATACCAAGAAAAAACAAGAGAGTTATGTTTGTGAAGCTGGGGATGCTTGTTTGGGATGGAAGAATGGCTCGATGTTTGAGGTTACAGCAGACTGAGAGAGTGTTTGTTTTTACAGACACCAGCCAGCTGGATTAAAAAAAAGGCAGCTGTTGGATCGGTGTTGATGAAAAAGGACAGAGGATTGGGGGGGCAAACTTTCTGGAGGGGAGAGGAGTTGAAGAGGCAGCTTTGGCGGTCAAGAGGCTAGAATAACAATTGCACTCAGCGCTGGCATTGACTGTCTGCTCCGGTCTTATCTTTACAACAACTGGAGAGAGCTATACAGTAATCTCCGGAGACCATTTGCAAGGTTATTTTACTCTTCAAACTTAAATTTAAAATAACGACATTAAAAATAATAAGGGATGGAGGAAAAGTGGTTTCCTGTATTACCATCCAGGTGATAACACATCATTACTTCTGGCAAAGATGGAGACACACAACTGAGAGAACCCAATAATTTTGCGCACACACACACACACACACACCTTGGTCTGTGTCTATATCTGATATAATGTTAACAAATTGGA
>JAUZTA010000014.1:8735880-8746888 GCA_034780835.1 Ctenochaetus striatus | reverse complement strand
GTGTGGGCAGGTGGACAAAGCTAACCTTTAGTGGAGATAAATGAAAGTGAGAACAATTGCTCTGATATCAGTTTCACACCACAAAGAATCCACCTTTAGTTCCTACATCACAGAAAGGCTCCTGCAAAGAGAAAACCCGATGGAGAAAAGCTGTAACACAGATGAGGCACAGCACAAAACCAGCAACCAGGTACTGAAGCATCATTAACCGACCCTGTGAAACGTTTAAAATCACTAAAAAGACAAAAGCCCAGTGCGTGATGGATCGGCCTGGTGGTTAGTTAGACAAATCTAAAAAGGCACAATAACTCACAGTTGAGCCTGGTTTTTCAAATGAATTTTAAAAAGGTAGTTTAGTGTAATTCAATTACAGACAGCAGGCGAAATTGGCTAAATCACATTCAGCTAGTTTAATTAGCCCGTGTCCCTTAATTCTCAAACACCTGCAGCTAAATCCCGTTATGAAATAAACACACAAGCTGTTGGGCATAGAAACCTGGCTGTCTTTGTTTTCTCTCCCACCGCTCTCTATCTCTCTTGCTCGGAAACAAAGTAATCCCTATCACCTCGAGGTAAAATTCATTTAGATAGTAGCCAATGACAGGTGAACCAGGCTGGGAAGCTGGTTCAGTAAATCAGGAGGGTGAAAGAGGGGCTGCGCTGGAGATGCTCGGAGTCAATTAGCTGAGGAATAGTTGTCGGTGGAGCGTTTGTAGGGGTGAGCGGACACAGGCAGATATGGAGATAAAGAGGGAGCTAATTCAATTAATGAGTTTGATGCTGTTCTTCCCATTATCAGAGCTAGTTAAAAGAGCTGGTGCGTGGCGACGCTGAGAACGGAGGACAAGATTAACACAATCAGATAAAGCGAAGCTCACCAGACAAAGCTCATCTCCACCCATGCAGTCTGCTGCATTTTCTCCTTCTCACCCTTTTTTTAAATTTCACTTTCTTGTCTTCCATGATCTTCATCCGTCTTTCTGTCTGTTTTTTTTTTTTTTTGCTTCTAAAACATCTTGCCTCCTCGCTGTATCTAAAGACCAAAACCTCAGGCAACACCCCTCCGTCCAGCTTTGTTGTCCTGCGCTGTAATTGTTTTAATTTGTTAAAGGAACCAGAGATCCTGCACATCATTGCTCACTCTAATTCACCTTTTGTACTTATATTTAATTACCTAATTTCGGTTAACTTTTATCAGGTAATTTAAAGATCTAAAGACTGGCAGTTTGCAAGAAATGTGGATCCTTCTCAGGTTACACTTTTTGTCCCAGTTCCCCTATAATTAAGATTTTATTTCCTACAAGAAATCTGTTGCAAAGTAAATGAGGGGACAGTCTGTCAATCCTGACTGAAATATCTCAACATCCATTGGATTATTTGCCATAACATTTTGCACAACCATTCATGGTTCTCAGAGGATAAGACTTACTGACATTGATCTTCCTTTGACTGTTGCGCCACCAGGAGGTCAACACTGACAAATCTTGATTGTCCAATTGAAATTCTTTGTTTAACCTGTTTGTTCCTAAAGCTACACTTGCTTTTAGTCTGCTCTTTCCAATTTCCACTACTGTAGGTGCTTGAAAAAAATCAATCAATGAACAAATCTATGGTCTTTTAACCTTCACAACAAGCTGAAAATACAGGGCATGCACACACAATTAACACCTACACTGTACAGAGCAATCTAGTCCAATAACCTTGCAATGAACATTACCTTGAATTCAATCTGTACAACTGTCTGTGGTGCTTTGCTCTATTTGCTCCAAAAACAAATAAGAGTTGAAAAAACTTTTTACTTAGAAGAAAAGGAGGATGAAATGAATGATTGGAAAGAATGTTCAAACAGGCTATTATCCTCCAACCTTAATCCACAGCCTCTTTTTTTCTCTTGATGTTTCTCAATAAGATCTGTCGGAAAATGAAGCCTCGAGGCATGAGGCTTTGCCAGGCCTTTCACTTTGCCCTTGTGAAATGTCAGTTTCACCTCTCACTGACATTGACTGCCTTCTCATCTCAGCGCTCTTTTCAAATATTACCTGTATGATCCCAACCAGATAGTGAATGAACGTGCTCTGAATGTGTCGTGAGCCGTAAAGAGTTAAAAGCAATTAGTCTATCAAGGGACAAAGATAAACACAGGTGGTGTTCTTAAAGTGCTACATAGTCATTTTAAACTTGAGTGGATTGTATTGAGTGCAGCTTAATTGAGGAGATGCTGACTGCCACCAAACACTAGACATGTTTACAAATGGACGACTGCACGAGGAAGAGTACTGCCCAAGAAAAGCACGGACTGTTTGCCTTGTACTCACAGAGGAGAGGAGTCGATTGCCTTCAGCCAAATACTCTACTCATCCATATCTGGATGCCTGAAAAACACACAGAGCGTGCCGATGCTTTAGCCTACACCTCTGTCACAGTGTTTTCTTTTTTTTTTAATTAAAGGGGAAAGCAGCCAGATGATTGACATGTGGAGCCTGGACCTGAGGTCTGGGAACAAACTCCTGCCTTTAAAAAGAAAAGAAGAAATGAGTGTCAGAGGAGTGCAGCTGACTTTAAATCAGAAGACTTTCAGAATGTGAGCAGGCCATAGCCTCATGACATGAACGAATCCATGGCAGATCAAGAGCAATCACATGGGCAGAAGCACTGAGAAATGAATTGAATTCCGAGAAGCCCCTGAGCTCATCTGAGGAGAAGGAACACTTCATTTGAAAACCTGGAAAAGGTTTCACATTTCAGTGCATCTTAAACATATCTTAGTGGTGAGAAGTCATTATTTTTCTGTCAATAAATAAAAAAAAAAACATGATTTGGATGCCAAGGTCCTGGTGTTTTGAACAGAGGCATCAGTATAATGTGTTGTACAGCCACAACGACCAACCCTATGCCTCTCCATAAATGGGTGTTTTTCAGTTGTCGAATAAAAGCTTTTGTGCATCAGCTGAACAATGAACAGAATGGATGGTGCTGTATATGTGAGTGAGGAAATGGGGAAAAAACATCAGTCGTTGTTGAAATGGCTGAAAAGCAAATTGCTACTTCAGCAGTGGGTGTCAAAGAAGTGTAATGCTATATGAAAGGTTTCACATTAAAAGAACAAATTAATTTCACCTCTGTCACATATTATTGAACATTAAATAAATAGAGCTAATGGAATACTTAAAATATCATTTTGTAAGCAAAGGCCTCAAGAGTGCTGTGATAATAATAATAATAATATGATGAGATAGCACTAATGTGGAGCCCATTTTTGCATAATGCATTGCTGCCGTTTTGGATGCCAGAATGAAAACCATACAATTATTGCAATATTTACTTAAACATAGGAAGCAGAGGCAAAAAATGAGACACTGTAGCTCATGAAAAGCTAAGCTTATGGCTTGGAGCAGTCAATTACTTCCTCTGTCTGTTCCAAGTTCTCATTATCTCCGTATACTGCATTATGTTTAAGTTTATTTCTAAAACTGGAAGAAATAAAAATAGTTATAAGATATGGCTGCAAAAATATGTGATATTCTGAATGAAGAAACAGGCTGGATGTGGGTGGGTATTGACTTGAAATGACAAAGAGCCTAGTTTGTGTGCAGCAACTGTGTACTTGAAAGCGGGCCAACGGGATGATGACACTGAGGGGTGTGACAGCGCAACATCCACTGTGGCCAACAGCAAGTCACCTCCAGTAAATCAGTAAACCGGCTCCCCTCGCGACGCAAGACTCATAATGCAAAATTCAAGAACACTACCAATCTGGTGCCCTACATGTGGGATATGTCGACCCTCATTTGCGTCAACGGATTTGTGAAGCAAGCACTGGATTTCAGATTAACACAAATTTGAAATATGTGTCACATCGGTTTACCTTTTTATTTTTCATTATTGCGGCTGTGTGTGCCAAGCAGTGTACTCAAACTTCCAATTTTTCATTTGCTTTAATGCGGGATTTCAGGAACTCTCTTGTACTTGAGCTGTAGATTAGCTTAAAAAAAATGAGGTCATGTTGAAGCAGACAGACGCTTGATCCCTATGGCTACAATTTGAATGGAAGCCTAGCCAGTGAGGTAGGGGATAGGGCAAACACATGCAGACCCTGCTTCCAGTTAAACCTATTTGACATAAGGTTGGGGATAAAAATTAGATTTTGCATTGGATTTGCTGGACTGGACGGCTCATCCAGGACTGATCCAATATTTGGATGGTTGTGGAAGGGGGCCAAGCAGTGTAATCTCAGGATCTAGCAGGACAGATTATAGCAAGTTGGTAAACCTGATGTAGGAAATGTTACACAGATTAACATTGATGCTGTCAGCTGGTGCAGCGACTGTGCTAATACAGTAGCACAGTGTCATCCTGATGACCCTGATGAAGGCCACGAGCCCAAACACCTTGGTGTGACTTTGAATTGTTCTTTGTACATCAAGTTTTGCTGATACTATGACCTCTTTAAACTTTTTTGTCGTCCATGTACTTTGGAAGTTGGCGGAATTGATGAAGAAATTCCTCCTCTGCATCAACATACAGTATCAATGCAATGAGTAGTCAGTTTTAAATATACATAAACCAAAATGACAAATTAGGATTAGGAAACACCTTCCACAGAAACCACAACACATAAGACGATTGCGCTCGGGTTTTGAAGGCTGTGCTTCAAAGCCAACTAATGACAGGCCAGACAAACATTTTAATGGCTTCCATAACGGTGTTTTCAGTGTTAATTTCATCAGCACAGTCACGTTTGCTTTTAGCCTCACGGCTGTAGGGATGGTAATGTTGGTTCATCGGTCATTGGTTGACCCACCAATCTGGTCAAGCCTGAAATAGTTCAACAACTACTTGACAGATCACCATGAAATCTCTCATGCTTTCTTCAGGATGAATCTTATGATTTTGGTGATCACCTGACTTAACCTGTACCATGAGTTCATATATGGTTTAGAGTCAAATATCTGGACAACTGTTGTGTGGACTGCCATTAAAAGTGCTACAGATTTAAGGCTGAGGGCACATTCAAAGACTTTGGTGAACCCATAAGTTTCTCTTTAGTGCCTGTGGGTGGTCAAACTTTTTTCCTTATTCCTTAAAATAGCTCAGTTGGCATATTTTTTAGCTTTGTTGTTGGCATAAGATGTAGCTTGGTAGCATGTTAACATGCTAAACCAAGATTGCAAACATAGATATTTTCTCAGAACTAAGCACAAAGCAAAACTGTGCCAAAGAACAATTTTACAGAGCTGCTAGCACTACCCTAAACTCAGTTATTGGTCAAACATGCACAGGTTGTAAGACACACATGTAATACATACGTAAAAATGCATCACAAATGCACAGTATCTCCAACTTTTACTGTATGTCCATACTGCTGACATTATGAATGAATGATGTACTCTGAACTTGATATTATTTGTGGTTTAGAGTGTTTTTACATGAAGTTTTAGGCTGAAAATTACTTCAGAGAGAAAATATACTGCCTTGTCAGAGAACAGCTTTTGCAGCTTGCACATCAAGGAGAGGAAGAACAAAAAAAATCATAATTGCCATATGTATGCAAATTACATCAATCTGAAGTCATTACTGAAACAATTAATCTTTGGCAATCACTAAAACATTTTAATCACGATCGTTACAAATGGTTGACTATTCATTATGCCCTCTAATTAGATCATAAATTGTGTGAATACACAGTTGTGGGAGGTTTTGAAGGATGTGACACACTGGGGACAAACACAAAAGCCAGCTAGGACTGATGAAGTGTGCTGCATTAATGACACAGGGCGCCAGGGTTTCTGAGCGGGGACTAAATGCCCCGCTCTCTCCTGACTTCATGAGTGAGTGATTTATTGAATGACTGATTGAGGGCTGGAGCCTGCAGCTGGGTGGTCAGGTGATGTCGGTGATCAGGATCAGGGGTCAAATGTTACAGTTTGTCATTCAGCTGTCCTGACGTACAGTACCAATATCCCTGATGTCATTGATTAAACGCCTCCTGCTTGCAAGGTTGAGCTGAGTGAGCGCTGGTAACGGTGCATGTCGTGTGTTTTCGTATTCGTCAGTGTTGTGATATTCGTGTCGAATCGTGGGTAGACAGTAACATAAGTGCCTGAGTGTAACATGACAAGACAGACGACAGCTACAATTTTAACCCAACATTTCAGACCATGTCCATCTAAAAACTGTCACAAATGTGTCATGAAATGTTTGCAATGAGTGAGAGAACTGGCTTTTACTGAAAAAAACTACACCTCAGAAATAGAATAAAGTCCACCTTGGTTTCATTCACAGTCTCAAGGTTATGTTCACGCACAGTCTCAGCCATCCACGAGGAAATTTGTGCACACCCCCTCTGCGCTATGCATGCGCAGGTTATTGGAAAAGGCGGAGCTGCAATTGCAGGTAAAATCAATTCAGGGCTGATCTGTCAAAGCTGGCATGTTAAAGCAGCACATTAGCCCAATTTGCTCTTTATCATGTGCACCAGTGGGCACTGCTGAAAAAGTCGCCATCAGAAGGCTCTACAACATACAGCAGATAATGAAAAATCCCAAGTCAGTACACAGACGTATGGCAGGGTTTGAAATATGTTTCTGTGTGTGTGGGTGACAGGAAATGAGGAGTGTGAGAGATGTGATGGGGCAATCAAAGAGAGGATAGGGGGGGTGATTTAGGGATTGAATAATTTACTATGATGAAGGCCTGGACGGAAGAAACAACAGATAATCTCCGCTGGCTGCCGCGATTTTTCTTTTGTTACAAAAAAGGAAAACAAAACAAGTGAAAAAGGGATTGTTTGTTTTGGAGGAAAATGTTACCCTACCACTCTCCTCAAAAGCAAAAAGCAGGAAAAAAAATCTTGAAAATCATTTGGGGATCAAAGAAAAATCAAGAACAATAGACTTTCCAAAACTCTTGTTTCTCCCTCTCACACTGTCTTTTACCCCTCATCTTTCCCTCTCTAACTTGTTATTTTTCTGCCAGTTTCTCTCTCAGGGCCCTGATCTCAGATCTGAGATTCAGTAGATCTGTAAAGCAAACAAACCCTCTTCATCACCCTGTGCCTTTGTTAAAGTAAATAATGTGTGTGTGTGTGTGTTTTTTTTTCCTTGGGAGTACAGCTAAGTCAAACTGCATGGTAAATATTTGTGTCGACAGAGGTTTTGCATGCTTGGAGCAAGTCAAAAGTCAGAGCAGCGCCTCTCTTCCAGATCTGACATTCTTTAAGAGATTCTCATATAGAAATTAGCAGGAGGAAAGACAGTGTTCGCCACAAACATTTCTGTCATCTTTGGTGTCTCTTCCAGCTGTGGACATGAATTTTAAAGACAATTTTCAATGCTTAAGTAAGAATTTAAACTGACTTAACTTAAAAAAAAAACAAAACGTCTGGGCAGACAATCTAACCCCGCTGTATCGCTGTTGGTTAACTGCTTTAAAGAAAAACATTTTTTTACTGTGTCAACAACCTTTCAAGACAACTTTATCCTCACAAAATGGTTTCATCATGCACCGCTTATTCAGACAGGCTGCGGTGGCTTATTTTGCACTTGCTCAGAAGTGCTTGCCTTACATCAGCAAAGGAGAAGGCAGGGTACAATTTAGGAAAATGTGAGGCTTATTTGCAGGCTAACTGTGAAGTTAAGGGCAGTCGCACAGACACCACACACACACACACACACACACACACACAAAACTCCACACCATCAGTTTACATGCTGGTTCCTTTCACACAGAACAGTGTGTATTCAACTTTTTAGGATTTCATTTCACTTCCAGAGAACAAACATTTGCTCTTTATATGTGCTTTACTTGTTGCTGTTATCATTTTAATGCTTACAAGCGTAGTGAGTGTTATTACACTGTAAACGATGAACTCACCACTTTGCCCTTTGAAATGAAAGAAAATTAAGAGGTAGCGCTCCATCTTTGTTTGCTCTGATCATCGTCCAGGCGAGAGTCGAACAAAATAACCTTTTGATGAGATTACTCAAAAGAGATTTTTACACAGCTGGTGGGGATCGCTATACTAGATTCCCGTCTGTTGGAACTTTCATGCAAAGCATCGTTCCCTCATTTGAATGAAAGTTCAAATTGTTCAACTTTTGACCTGTCATGTTCTCAAGCTGCAGGTCAGGCCTGTAATGCCTGTTATCCTGCAGTGCCTCAAGAAGAGTTCAGGCCGTTTTCTATAGAAAATTACTGCAAGTGTACATTTCACACTCTCACCGCCTGCATACAGTGTAAAGGGGCTGCACTTACATAGTGCTTTTTTACCTTTGGGGGCGAAAGGCTTCACAATTTTCCTTTAATTTACCCCTTCCATGCCAGGACCCCACAGGTCCTCCAGAGCAAATTAGTGGCTCACAGACACAAAAACTGCAGACAGGAAGAGCCAGATATCAAACCATCAACCCTGTAATTAATGGACAAACTGCTTCGCACTGCTTCATTAAGCTAGTCATCCACATAACAAAAGAAGTCATTTCTCATTTCAATCAGAATGGCCGTTTTCTGATGTGACACATTGATCATCAGGAGAACACTGTTAGTGTGTGCCATTCAAATAGCATATGACTAACTAACAATCTGCCTTCTCTATGGTAACACTAACTAGTTAGTTGGTGTTATGCTTTAAAAAATCAGGGCACCTCTGTAGCTTCAGGGTCATGATGCTAAACTGCACCAAGGTACCAAGTTCAAGTCTTGTCCGAGACCTTTGTTACATATTGTCCTTCATTTCCTGTGTTCTCTCTAATGATAATATCAAATAGTGCCATAAAATGCCTTTGTATTTGTGGTGAAGACTTAACATTACTGACCCAGCGACATCTGATCAGTTGAGCTGCATATTATACTGTTTGATAGTCTAGTGTGTACTCACAAAAAAACACACACTCATGCGAACTTGCATTATAAGTGCAGGACTCGTCATGCCCTCCCTCCACTTTTTACTTTCCCTGCAGAGTTTTAAGCCTCTCCTCCGGGTGTTGCACCGGGGGGAATGGGTGGCTGCCGGTGTTTTAACAAGGATGACCAACTCACTTCTCTCCTGTATGTTAGCAGTGCTTATCAGCCAGCACCACGCTCCGAGCACCGCTTCCACTTCACAGGGCCACCAGCACCTCGACTGCCACTGGATGTTTACACTGATCCCTTCATAGAGGGCTGCCTTGGGCTGCCCTATCTGTTTGTGTGTTTGTGTGTGTGTGTGTTTGTGTGTGCACGATTCCCTTGGGCCACAACACAGCTTGTCTGCATTGAGCCTCGTGGAGTGACAACGCCGGGTCTGTTCCTTCAGACCACAGTCAAACACTGCGTGCCAGAAGACAAGCAATGAAAGAGTGAACAAGGACAAGTGGTCATTCAGGCCTGAACCACCTCGATGTGAGAGCATATGCAGAAGCTATAAGGCAAAAGCTAAAATATTATGCTTGCATTTTGTATTTTTTCATATTTTTAAACATATTTACATATTTTTAAATACAAATACAGAAATACAAACCTAATTTATACATATAGTTGGTCTGCAAGTTGGCAAATGAACATTTTCAACAACAGAACTCAAATGCTGCTTTATAATACAGCAGCATGAAGTCATTTTTAATAGCAAAACACTGTGGATACATTTTAAATCAAGGTTGCTTTTGGTGCAATTCAAACAAATTTTGCAAAAAGTTAGTCTGTTTAGTTCTCATTCCAACTTTGGTGAGGACTAAATATTAGACAAAGCTTAAAAAAGCGCATCTTGGTGAATTTCAACTGGGCTTATTTCTTTTGTGTCTCTGTGTGCGTGTGTGTGTGTGTGTGGGGGGGTGAATGTGTTTTTCCTACAAAAACTAGACATATTGAACTGTTCGAAATTAGAAATTTGATCTTAGATCCAAATCTAAGTATGTGAGCTCTTAGGCCATTTTGAACAGGAGTCCTGCTGTAGGTACCTTCAGCATAGGTTTTGTTTTATAGTTCAGTGTCGGAGCTCGCTCACTGACAGCACCACTGTAATGCTTAATGCATGTAGTGACCATGATCAGGCTGTATTCATCCTCAACCATGTTCCTCAAACTAACTGTATTTGTATTCTGTTATTTGAGTTTGTATCTGTAACCTAAACACATACTAATAAAGAAGCTACTTACATTGTTTGCACCCTGTCCAAAGACTGAAAGAAGCCTATCTGCTGTGCAACCATTATGTTTAAGGTACTTTTTAGTGATCAAGATCAGAGGGTTAACAGCTGAGATGACTTTAATAATCTTGCTAAATCTTACCACAAAGGTTGACACAAGCAAGTATCGTTTGACCTGCTTCATGTTGTCCTCACTCTCATTCTTGTGCGCCATTAAAACTTGGAGGAGAAAGCACAGGCAGCTCAAGCTGATAAGTCGAATTTCTTGCATTCCCTATATGCAGCTGTGATGCAGCCTTTGCTGTAGGCACAAAGGGATACATGTGAAGTCGCCATAGTTACTGCAAAGCCTAAACACAGAAGCATAATTACAACTTCATTGACACCACAAAAGCTCAAAAATAAAAAACGGCAACAAACAAGGTGCAATAAAGTTCAGTATGACTCACTTTCAATCAGTGTCATTAATTCTTTCGTTTTGCACTGATGATGCAGGATGACAGTCAAAAACTGCCTAGTGCATGAGTTACTGAACAGCGTGAAAACAAAATGGGCCAAACGGAAGGGCCACAATACATCATTTTTCTGTCCTTGTTCCATAGCGCCTAACCTCAGTTTGTAATCGAGCCAAAGAAACATCAACAAATATCACAGACTAACTCTGATAGTTGAAATAACACAGACACCCATGTTAGATGTTTCTGAAACAGTAAGTAAGACTGCATTCAGTTCCTTTTGATTCCTGCTGCTCATTTTATTCCACGCCTCTTCTAGGCCTTGACTCTACCAAGCAGGAAGTGACTGAGACGGATCTGCAGTTTTCCTCTCAGGTAAATTACTTAGCAAGAGACTCACACCAACAGACATAATGTCATACAAAAAAAAGTA
>JAUZTA010000014.1:8697006-8707223 GCA_034780835.1 Ctenochaetus striatus | reverse complement strand
GTCCTTTTGACTTCAATGATCACATGACTTTTCATCATTCACCAATGGCAGGTCATAGTTTTCACTAATACCATTTTGACATTAAAATAAGGGCATTTATGCATTTTTCTAAGTGGATATACCAAAGACGTTATAGAAGAAGAGACAGGTCACTTGCAGCAATTTGAATGGAAATGTCTGTAACGCCGCAGATGGTGATTGTTACACATGTACCAATCCTTTCTTCCATTTTCTCCCACAAGTAAATCATCTATTTCGAAACAGCCAATCTAGAAAACCTATTCAGCCAATCCTGATGGCTCTCTCAAGCTATGGAAGATGTCTGTGTTTATGAAACCTTGTGCATGCGTTATAAAAGTATGACTCACAGAAAAAAGGTGTTACGCACCTTTATTTCGGGCCAAATCATCAAACAAGTGTTTTAATTAGATTTTGTTAGTGATCCTCTACAAGCATGTCCTGGTGACCACTGAAATCGAACAGCTCTTTCCCCATTTATTTAGAGAAGGACCTGGTTTTAGCTGAGACATACGTTCAGATGAGTTTGCTTCAATGTTTTTTTTGTTTTAGTTTCAGTTTCAGTTTCGGCGTGTTACCTTGGATGTGCTTGGATGCCAGTGACAATGTTACAGTGGTTACTTTTTCATATCTTTTACTATACTTCCTCTTTTAAACTCAATGCTGACTTAATGTTCCAGTGCTGCCTGAACAAAGATGGATGAAAAATAGAATATGTGGTGTATTGCAGTGTCTCTCACAGTCCCAGTAACATGTCTTCTTATTTTATCTTTTCCTCAAATCATGAGATACTGTCTATCCTCGCACTTCCGCTAGTGTTGCAACATCCCAGATACAAAGACTGAAACACTGTTCCAGGCTGTAAAAAGCAATAAATAATGTTTCACATGCGTCATAGCATCACACTGGTAAAGGGCGCCACATTTGTATCGCTGCCAAAGCTGCTGTAGACTTGACACACAGAAAATCTAGTGTGGACAACGATTGTCACACAACTTAAAGAAGATTTTGTCTTTTCTTTTCTTTCACTTCTATTTTTGCCACACACTCACCCTCTCCACAGCCTCTGCCTCCCTCATATTGTGCATATGCCTCCGTGACATATAGCATCATGTAATCACAATGACATTTATGTCACAGTCTGGAAATTCCACATCGATTGGTGTCCATGGTAATCAGTCAAAAGCACGTACTGGCTACCTTTTGTGTTCCGTTTTTGACTTGTTCTCATCCACACGCCATCAAGCTCACAATCTAGAGATCACTTGCCCTCTCTTCAGCTCTCCATATTAACATTAACCCGTTTATCAGCGGGGTCAGAGAAGTTGGCACTTTTGTAATGAACACTGCTGGTATGAGAATTAGCAGAAACGGGTGCATTAAAAGGAGCATCAGATAGGTATAATGGCCCGTGGTTGCCTGTGTGGCTCAGAAGAACTCTAATGAGTGCACTTATGCTCCCCCTCTTGATTTTCTCTATTAGCATGTGTATGAGCACATTTGTGCTTACATGCGTTGGTATTCATATCACATAACAAGGTGTCCAGAAAGCAGAGCGGCCTCTCAGAGAAAAGCACTTCATTGATGAGAGCGGATCAATATCTAAGCAGCCTATTATCATCTCTGACCAAACTGGGGACCCAAAATGATTCTCCAGTCAAAGTTAATGGCCTTTTCTAAATACCAGCACAAGAGAACTGGCTTGTTTATGTTAGTTTGCATCGATCTGACACAGACCATGTGGCCCTGGACAAATTCATCGAATTCACCCAGGCCCTGTTAAAACAAAGACTCTTCCAGACTTTGATCACAGCTCCCAGGACGAGACACAAACCAGAGCAGGGTGACCAGCCAAGCAAGACAGGGGGTCCACTGAGGGGAAAAAAACAAAGCAGGTATTATTTTTCATCAGCGACTGCAGCTGATGTACCAGTAATGTCTTTACTAAAGGCTCACATTCAATGGCTAGTTGTGTTTTAACAACCCAGCTGAGCGGTTCATGAGCATCATATTGGGCATCACGCCTCGCAACTCTTGGCAGCTTGGCACAGCTCCCTCTGGCCACTGGCGAGCTCTTGTTGTTTTTATATTCTCACTTCAGCAGCAAGAGCCATCAAAGATAAAAGCACAGTTGCTCTTTGTCACACAGAGACAACAGTCATGAAATTTTAACAGCTAGAAGTACTGATCTAGCAGTGGAGACCAAACTAGTCCCTGAGCAGAACTCAAATTTAGTGACACAGATTCAGGCGCATAAAATGCAGGAGTCAGGCCTGTTAAATGGGATGATTAGGCTTGTTATGGTGTCTCTTAATGAGATATGATCAAATACAATGCATAAACAATTTGAATGGCTACTGCAGAGAATGTATAAATTATGTATGCCTCAACTTTATGTACATTAAATTATTCCTTCTTTTGGATAATGTTATAGATTTTCAACCACTAACAGAAACACAGAAAGTCTCTTGGGGATTAATCAAAACTAATTATTTTACTGTATAAATACATTTTAAAAAAGCACAAAAAAGCTGTCAGGATAATTAGCCTACAATGAGGTTATTTTATTGAATAGGGCTGCATTCTTTTTTGAAAAATCTTAATCATTTGGTATTTTTTCTTTTGAATAATGCAAGTAAATGTTTGGCCAATGAAGCCGAAGAAAATATTGACGGTATACTCCTGACGCAGTTTCTGATGCTAAATCCAATATCTACAATCAACAATTAAAAAAGACAGTTAAAAAAACAAAATTCTGCCTTTCAGCAGCTACAAATAATGACTGTTGTGCATTTTTGCTTGATAAAAAATTGGTAACATATTTGAAAAATTGGATGGTTTATTATCTGTCAGTCATCTCATTGAGCAATTAATCAGCAAATAAATTCACCATCGGCAAGATCAAAACCAGAGATAAAAAGAGGAAAAACAAATAAATGGCACGAAGCAAAACATTTTTCATCGGACAGTGTTCTCAGAGTGCAAACCTCCTGCACCGCCCATCTATGACAGCATATTACAGCCCGTCAGCGGCTACCGGACTTGTGCCCCTGAAATCTCCACCAGGATGCTGTTCATAGCCTGGCAATCTCTCCAGAGCTCTCATTCTCAGCTCGGCATCACTGTGAACTCATTCCTCCGCCACGCAGGATGTTTCACGCTCCTCATTCAGTCAGAGATGAGATGGCTTCAAAGGTCACACTGTTTTCTGTATGTGGGGTCTGCAGCGCTTGGGAATGAAGATTGTGTGTGTGTGCAGGTATACTCCTCTCTATATATATTTTGAGCGTAAATATACATAGGTTAGCGCATTTTTTGGTTAGTGTAAATGTGTACTTAGAGGAATACCTCAAAACATAACATGGACCAGTTCTGTAAGACTGTGTGTGCGTGTGCATGTGTGCGTGAGTGTGTGTGAGTGTGTGTGTGTGTTCCAGATCTGTGCTCAGCCCCCTGTAGAGATCAGTGGGGCATGTAGAGGAGTGCCTGGTCCTACCAGCACACACTGCTGCTGAGCTGACAGCACAAACTGTTCAGTGACTTTGATATGAAAAAGAATATTGGGCAGCTCATGGGGCGTCTTACAATTTTGCACACACACACACACACACACACATCCACACTCTCACTCTCACACTCACACACATGCATGCATGCTTGATCCCAGTGGCTGCTGTGTCTCTCTTTATCATACTAGGGAGACCAAATTAACAGTGGGCATCTTTGGGGTTTTCCACACTCCATGTAACACAATGAGGATATCACCCTCAAGATACCAAAACCCGTCTCCTCTCCTCTATTATTTACTTCCCCTTAAGTTCAACTTCAATTTTTTTTCCCTCTTCCCCTCATTCATCATTTAGGGTCTCCTGCTCAGGACTTTTTTAACTAGTGCGTGTGTATAAAAAAACAGAAAAAAACCCCCCTGATGACCCCAGGTTTTCAGGTGCGACATTGATTTGATAAGGCCACTTATTATTTTTCACTTGCTCATGTCATTTAACTGAAAAAAATGTCTAAAAAATAGTGGAAAACACATTTCATTTTCCTTCATTAACTCAAAAATCCCACTTAACTACAGTACAGGATGGTGTTAGATGTTCTCATCTGGCACTAGTGACGGGTTAGCATCATTTGACATTGTCTTCTAAAAAGCATGACTGTTAAAAAAAAAAAAAAAAAGAACTTGGAGGATTTCTTTCTGACCACTCTACAATAAAATGTACTCTCCTGCTTTAGCATTTTATAACATATTACATAACATGTAACATTTATATAACATATCAGAATCACAGATGGACTTTCTGAGTCAAATCGGCCATACAATTTTATTTATTCCACGTACTTCTGTTCCTTGTAACCTAGCGCCTACATTTTCCACAATGCATCTTGCCTAATGTCTCCTCAGTTGTACATTCAGGTGTGTTATGCTGCTGGTGGATATCGTAGCCTCGAGCAGAGCCTCTACAGAGGTTTAGTGAGCTCGCCTTCTCTCTGTTTTCATTTTTCAACTCGCAGCCTTCAGCCTCGGCCGACATCACTTGAGGCAGTTTATCAGATTTCATGCAGCTCCCTTTGGAGCCAAAACAGTCTTTATACAACTTTTCTCACACACCCGAGAGCCGTCAGCAGACTTTGATGCGTGAAAATCAGTTCCCCTTTGAGGTACTTGGTAAGTGTTAGGGAGAAATGATGGACATGATTAAAAGAAACATTGTTAAAAGTGAATGGGATGATTTTCCATGTCGGAATCAGAAACATGCTTCTTCTACTTTGCGTCTGAGAGACAACAGTCATACTTCCTCCTGCTACAAATGAGAACATGAGGCTTTCAGGCTTTTAAACACTTTTGGCTCTTTCTTGGGCAGGCTGTTGCACCAGCCATCGAAAGTTCAAGCATAGCATCATTTCAAAAATCCCCACAATGGTACAAGATAACATGTTACTAAATGTTTTCCAAAATCGTTAACCAACAATCAAATTCCCCTCTTCTTATTGGCTAATCAACATACACACATGTGACTTTCTCTTTCGAAAAACTGTTTAATTCTCTTTAACTTTTTTGGGATGATAAAAACTTTGAGTCCAAGTGTTTGACATCAGGGGGAGATTGAGGAGAGCCTTCACTATTCAGCATCAAATGCTAAGGCTTAATGGAGATATAACTAGAGATCAAATTAAGCCCATTCAAGTCTTTGGTGTGATTGATTATGGCAGTGCACTGGCAGCTAAAAGAGAATGACAGCTAGTGAGTCAGGCATAGTTTTTTTTTCCCCCAGCCTTTCAGAGGCCTTGCTGCATTGAAAAGCTGATATTTAAATGGATTTTGGACGTATAAATAATACACAAACAACCAGAATGTGGGTGTTCTGTTTAAAAGAAATATTCAATTTTGCAGACATATTCAGAGAGGCCCCCGGTATGACATTTACAGCTGGGCATGGTCTTGAGCAGCTTTGCTCTTATAAACAAATGTATAAATCTTTGCACTCTGCCGCTTTTACAGCTGACACATAATTAAATCTATTTCAATTCATTTCATAAAGTGCATTATTTTTTTTATTCATCTTGAAATAAAGTTCATCTGCGGAGTAAATGCAGAGCAAATACGAGCGGCTCTGATCAAAACAGCTTTTTCTTGCTTTATCTGTCTCCTCTGTCTTCTTTCCCTCCCTCCCTTTTTTTTCAACCATGCCTCCTCAAGCTGTCTCTCTTTTTTTTCCCTTTCTTCTTCTTCTCCTCCTCTTTGTCTTCACTTTCTACTTCAGCCTGCAGCTGAACCCTGGAGAAACAGGAAGTCGGCTCCCTCAGGTCTCCATCAGAACCACATCGCAAAGACTTTGCAGTGACACTCCTCTAAAGTACAGCCTGACATCCTGTCAGTCACTAACACACACATGCAAACAAACACAAAAATGCACAGACTCATGCATGTATGCACAATGTACTGCATGTATAGTGGAAACACCTGTATGCCTGTGAAAAAAACACCAGCACACAGGCCAAACTCAGACCAAACAAAACACCACAGGCTTAAACATGAAACCACACTGTGTACATGCGACCACGAATAGAGACAGATCGAGTCAAACACACACTCACTCATACACCATGGATCTGTCCCCAAACACAGGCGCCGTGTTTGTATTCCAAGCTGAGAGGAAGTGTACAGCGGCTGTCACAGCTAATATAACAGTCAGCTGCCTGTCCTGCTAAACCATTCTCACTCCCAACCCGTCACACACACAGCAGCTCGGTCAGGACGCCTCGGCATCACTTTTTAAAGCAGGGGGTACCCTGAGAGCGACAGCCAGGTTTTTTATTTCACTTCAATTTCAACCTGACCACAGAGGAGTGAAAAAGTTAAGGTGGAGGGTCAGGGTCACAAAAGTTGAGTCAAGTCCCACTGAAAGTAGTCCAAGATTTTCTTTCCTAAACCTACTTTTTTAAAATTATTATTGCAAAAACTTAACTAATCTGCAACTATTTCACAAAGATTAACACATTAGAAAAGCTTAGTGACAGAAAATACACTAAATAAATATCCACTGCTTTAAAAAGAAAACCAAGAGTCAGAATATGACGGTTTAGAAGTATGTGTCGTTCCTACTGCACTCCTGCTTACTACACCCAATCTACAACAGTCAATATTTACAGCCCGCAGGAGGAGATGCTACCTGCCGCCAAAACCAACCATTTTACTGCACCAGCTGCCTGGATAATTAGACACATTTGTCTTTCATTTAGCAAAGCTTGAAGTGTGGGAAAGACATCAAAGAAAAGCAGGCAGCATCCTTCATTCTCGGTTTCAGACAAGGCTCTTGCCAAGAAAGAATAAAACAGTTGTGCTTTCTACTTCATATCTGAAGCTGTGAAGAAAAGTTGGGACATGGCTTGTCAGTCTGTTGTGTTCTGTTTGTTAAAATGGTTAAATTGCTGTTTTAATGCTACAATTAAGCTTTCAAATCTGTGCTTTGCACAATGAACTGGTTTATTCATTGTTTGTGTTCTGGCAAGCTGACAGCTGAGCTTGTAAAAGTTCTTTAGCAGTTAACTTTATGGTCTTGAATATCAGATTCCACCCCTTTAAACAATACCATTTAATGATTGTAAAACTGATAAAAACAAGTGATGTCAGGATTTACCTTTGACAAGCATTTTTAAAGCTTTTAAAGCCTGAATTATGGAGTTTTTTGGCCGCTCAGATACAAAAGAATTCCTGAACAAGCTGACAGTCATATCAGTTGCTAAGGCTAACATGTTAGCAAACAAACTGCTAACACAGTAAGCACCCTAAGTAATGTAACATAGTCCAATATTTCACTCAAAGACAGTATACTAAATAATGGACAAAGCTATTGTGATGTTATCTACTGGTTTGTGGACCTCTTGACACTATGGCTGTCACCATTTTAGTTTTTTGAAGCCAGAGGTGACTATCTGGACATGAGGGTGAAGCTGGAGACGATACACACTGCTACCATTGACTCTGTGACACCTAGCAGACAGCTAAGAGCTGCTGTCACTTGGAATGGTCACACCTTCAATTTTGCAGAACTTTTAATTGTTTATTAACAACATTATAAATTTGTCTTTTTTATAAATACTCCCCCGAACAGGGAAATGAGCCAGACAGACCAAAGCTGTGTTTCATAACAGGCTGTAATCATGTTGATTTCTGCCATAAAGTTGGGCATTTTAATATGTTTGTTTATGTGGACTGGCTCTCTTTTTCTAGCCCTCCTCAAATGGCCATTTCAGTAGCTACATTTTCAAGCCCTGGAGTCACTTTGTTTTTAGCTCTGTTTTGGTCTCCACCAGTTCCCAAGAAAAATATCTGGCTCTTTATCTGCCAAAGGCGTAACCTCTGCAACACCTGGTTGCTGAATTTGTTTGCTGATTGTTGCTGGGAAAATACAAGAGCTTGCATAGAGTTTATCAGGCCTATGCAGGCTGATGACAGTACAACATCAAAAGGACTGTGCAGGATGTAAAACTTCACAATGATCAGCCGGCAGGCAGAACAACATGTAGAAGCCGGTCTTTTTAGCTCCAGAGTTGGCTGATAATTCTCTGTGGGTTTGTTGCTGAGAGTGACGCTTTAATATTACACATACTCATTTGATTCATAGCTAATATGAAAATATTGATGAGTGAGACCTATACTCTCAGCAGATTGAAGTTAACTGAAATCGACATTGTGTCCTAATGAATCTGGAAAGCTGTCAGTGGCACTAATGAATTAGTGTAAACTGAAGCACCGGTATAATCTTTTAAGTATATTTTATCATTTTTGTGTATGCTGAAGCTCAGGAGTTGATCATCCATCAGTTACATGGTTCGTTGTTTGATCTCTGTCTCCTACTGCTCAGGTCAGAAAGAGACCATCCTAATTTTTTCCATTGTGTCTGAAGAAATGAGAGTCACTTAGAAAGAAAAAGAACCTTCTACCTCTTAGTGTCATTGTTCACTGTTCACAGAATCAGAGAATTAAATTAAAGATGTATTTGAAAGTAAAATTATTGGCATCAGTGAGTAATATTGTATTACATTACAGTTGCAAAACATAAGTGCGTGGGCTGGTAGAGCAACTTTCCTACAATTTCCATTTTTTTCTCTAAATAAATGTAACTTGTCACATGTAGAACATGCAGAGTCTGGGGTCTTGGTAATGTAAACTGTGTGCTTGAGCGAGAATCGTTGCGGCTGAACCTCCCCCAGCTCACCCCTTCCCCATCTCTTGTTCCCGTGTCTAAATTCTGATTATGTGTTGTCGATGCTGCTCTCAGATTTCTCGCCTCCGTGAGTCTTGTACCGCTTCACACTATGTGAACCAGATAAGATCAGACATGTTTGAAAACATCTTGTCAGCCCGTGGTGCCACACTGTGCTGTCCTGAGCCTGTTCACACTACAGGAGAACCTGCCCAGGATGCTGGGATGGTCAAGTCAGGTGTAGAATTACTGTTAAAATCGTTTGGTGTGACCTTGGCTCTGAGCACAATGGAAAGGGGTCTGCTGCGTAATAGTCATGCTGAGATTGCAGTTGCAGCAGCAGCCTTTTTCATTTTTTTCCCACTCTCTTTTTCTCTCTGTTATCTCTCCTCATCCAACCCAAAGCCCAAATGTTTTTACTTCTTACATTTCCAATTCAGATTTCTCTAATTGAAGTGAGAGCTGTGGAAATTCGCCTTTAGGACCAATTTTGGTATCACGGAGTCACCTCTGGATTTATCTTATGGGCAAAGCCAAAGCAGAATTTAAATTAAAGTCCATGTCTTTATGTCCAGCGTGTCCATATAATGGAGCAATTAGCACTTGCTTCTTAATTGCTGCAGGCAATTAAAGCATGTTCAGTTAGTGCTGGGCAATGGGATCAGACTGGAAACATGATTTAATTTAATTGCTCTTATTAAAGGAGATTATCTGCAGCGTCTCAGGGATGTCATCACTAAAGACGGAGACGGTAAGGGGGAATCGCATTTTATATCAACTCCAGAGAGGAGAGGCTTTTAAATTTATGGGATGTTTCCTTATTTTTCCTCTGATATTCACTTGATTCGAATTGCCTGCCTCCCTGTGAAAAGTTAACAGCGGGAGATTTTGTGCACGCAAAGGGATGTGACCGCACTAATGAAAACACAAATCTCACACACTCCCACAGCCTTAAAATCACACTGATGGGGGTGATGTTAATGAAAAGCTGTTGCTAGTAAGAGAAAATAAAGAAAATACAAAGTGTACTCTTAAAATGGACAGCCAAAAAAAACAAAAACAAATGATGTCTGTATTTTGTAAAGCTTTTCCCATTGATGTGATTCCGGGGAAAGTTTTCTATTGGTTTCTTCTCTAAACTGGACTAGTATTTCTCATCAAACCTCCTAAAAAACCGGTTTTTTCTGTTGGAAACAAATAAGATACACTCACAAACACACACACAAGCCCACACACAAGTGGGGGAAAGATGAAGGGAGAGCTGGTGTGGCACAACACGCGACCAGGCAAAATTACTGCAGCTTCACTGACAACAGTAAGGGGACAATCTGTTTTAGAAACCGTCTGCGCAGCTACAGTAAACTGAGAGCATCACATCCTTCCATCACTGCTCCGAGTCGATATTACAGTCGGCTCCAGAAATATTTATTGGAGTGGTGGACAAGAGGGGTTTTTTTTGTTTGTTTGTTTTTTTTTTTGCAATGT
>JAUZTA010000014.1:8634376-8647167 GCA_034780835.1 Ctenochaetus striatus | reverse complement strand
GAGTAGCAGCGCGTATTTTGAAATTTTTCGCCTTCGTAACCTGGAATTTCTTTCGTATATGGATGCAATATTTTTCCAAAGAGGCCTTTCGTTAGCTGGAAATTTCGTTAATAGATACATTCGTAAGTAGAGGTACCACTGTATTAGAAAAGTGTCAAAAACAGGAGAAGTGTTAAGTTTAGTCTCAGTGTTGGGTTTTGGTCAGACTCAGACTTGGAATACATTTGAATACAGTAAATACAGAGATTTTGATGCAAGACGCAAAACATCACAATCATATGAGCCATTGTTCTGATTGCTCCACCTGTGATTGTTACAGTCATGCTGCAGAGTAATATATCAAACCTCTCATTCAGAGTCTCATTGTACTTGAGAAATTCCCAGGTGTGCACTTCAATATCAGTGGTAAATACATTTTATGAATTGGTCATTGAGCCCATTCTGGAGTGAATATCTCTTAAGGACAGACATAAAATGGCTTTTCATGGAAGAAAAATAAAGACATTAACAAGCTTTGGAACAATCACTACCCACTGAAAAAAGTCTACTATAAACTGCAGCACTGTAAAAAAAAAAAGAAGAAAAAAAGTCTTATATCATTTTCTCCATTAACAGAGATCTGATCTAAATCACTTCAAGTAGGTAAAAAGAAGTCTTCTATTTATTTAAATCAACGGTACTTGTTAACCCCGAATCAAGGACTTTTCTACTCAAAACCTGATGTAATACCACATAATAACACTTTTCTCTAGTGAAGATTAATATTTGAACATCTAATTCTTTCTCTGGCTATATTAAAAAATTCTACACCTTCTGTGTCTCATCTGCTTGTTTGCGTGCGTAAAACCATCTCTGCTGCATGTCGCTTTGTCCGGGCCAATCTTGTTTCTCATCCCATAATCTTGTTATCAATTTCCTCTGTGTCATAGCTTGTCCAGCGTCCATTAAAGTTAATAAACAGGAACACTGATGAACATTGAACACATGAAGAGTCTCATTCCTGGCCACCAACTGCGAGGACAATCAGGACAGCTATTCCTGGTCATAAGCCTGAGGGGGCCCTCTGCCTATTACTTTGCTAGGCAATGTGCGGTGATAGGGCAATTGGTTTTTATAAGCTCAAAGCGGTAAGTATTCACCCTGTTTTCCACAGTTTGTATTTACTGCTGTTTCAAAGGTCCTGCAATGAAATGTCAACAAGCAATAAAAGCACATCGGAGGCCTATTTTGCATGCAAGTATATTCTTTTGTTTTCAAGGGGTTTTATGTGTCCTATTCGCTCATAATCTATAATTTATAATGAATTAAAAAGTCAAGTATCGGCTGTAACCTTTATTTGTTAGAAGCAAGGCTCAGCTGTAATTGTGTTCAGCACTGGATCCCAACCTTTTTAGCTTGTCACCCTTTAAAATGAAACAAAGTCTGCTTGTGACTCATCAAAAGTTGCCTTTTTGTAGACATGAGTTATAAGTAGAGCAACAAAAGGGGGATTTTTTGCCTACTTAGATAGCTCATATTAAAAGTTTATAGACCTGAAGTTGGATTTTCACAAGAGAAAAACAAATGTTGGAGAAAAAAGTTAACAAATTCGTGTTACGTAAGTCCTTTATTTCCTTTTTATCTTTCTTTCCACGTACCCTGAGAAACCATCGTTTACAATTCTGCCCTAATTTGGACAGGCAGGGTGTTATTGGAGGCCTGTGTCGGGCTGTGAGTGACAAAATTAGATTTATTTACCAGCCATTTATTAATCATTTTGACCGGCCTACTAATTTCCGGGCAGAACGGGGGGACTCCGGTGATGTTTGTGAGGGATGAGTGCATTTAAATCAAAGCAGGATGTAATCAGCCATGCGGGCCGTTGAGCTGTCCTTGGGGGATTTAATACTTCATTATTTAAACCAGGGCGTATCAATGTGAAAATAAAACACACACAAGCGTTACACAGAGCTGTCAAATATCAGACTAAAAACGCCAGATCTGGGATTACACTATGCATCAAATTAGTTTTTAGTTTCTTTCCTTTTTTTTAAACCTTTTTTTGTTCTCTTATCAGACATTTTGCTTTGAGAGTCGCTCGATAAATACGTTGTAAATTCAACCGTTTTATTATGAAAATGATTAAACTTTCATAACTTTCCACTGACTTTCCTCTCATTATGGACTTTTTGCTTGCTCATTCCTGACATACATGATTGTTTTTAGGGCTGTAGTGGCACAGTTTACTCAGAAAGCTGGCACTTTTTGTGTCAGTGCACTGTTTCAGCCCAAATAAAGGCATGAATCCAGTTCACTCTGCTGATTACGTCCAGTAGAATTGTGTTGTTCCCACTAGACTTGTCATACATGTGAGGAATAATTACAGAATGATAATGAGCCTGTTAGCCGCGACTCAGAGTAAATCACTCTAAAATGGTCTGACTTTCCAAAATAACAAGAGAGGCCGTGTCCTGAAAAGTGGGAAAAGCTGTTTTGTTACTGTCAGATTGCAGGTTCAGCTCCCCAGATGATCAGGAAGGATGTTGGACAGGAAAGTGATGTTCTTATCTAACACATTTAGTTCGCAGGAATCACTGGAGGTTGCAGTCGGCTGCTCTCTGGTGTGTTTCTCGGGCGAGATTGTTCGGAAACTTGCGTGCACAGCAATCTTTTCTGGATAGAGAAAATAGATAAATTTAACAAATAAATTCAAATAGATAGGTAAACTGTCAAACAATTCACATCATTGAAGTTGCAGGTGGTAAGCTTAAACTCATATTTGAAGACATGGAGGCTTTGCATTTAAAATATGGGTCACAGTGCCATCTGTTGAAAGGTAACATCAGCCTGCAGTGCATATGCTGCACTGCACTTTTTAAAATTTAAATGAATTACAGTTTATTTAAGCCCTTCGTCCTCTTGTTTGTCTTTTATATCAGCATATTGTTAAAAACTTACTGACTGCCTTCATTTCACATCATTACAAATGTCCAGATGTTAATTATTTTAATTCACATTTTCCTTTAAATTCTGCACCAGCTTCAGATATGATCACAGAAACATGAAAAACATTAGTTTGGACAATTTAGCCGTTTGTCTATTTATATGTGTTGTCTTGATTTCTGCCTTTTTCCCAGATGTGTTTATTTTCTTTCCTGGTGTTTGAGTGGTGAGATGAGGTACATGCAACCTTCTGAATAAACACAACAATGAATTTCACATTTAGAACAAGCATAATTTTCTTCCGAAAGGAAATGGAATTCCTCAAAAACACCACCTTTGAAACAGAAAAACAGCAAATGAGCCAAATTGATGCTGTTAAAATTAATATGAGTTTTTTTTTTCTAAAGATAACAGCTTTTCCACGATCCACTATGAAGTGTTAGACAGGAAGGCTCCACATGATTTAAACCACCAAAACACCATTAATAAACATTTACTGAGCATCTGTAATGCAGACTCCAGCATTTCATCCTACTTCATTCTGTTAGAATTCCTCACACTCTGCACCCAAATACAAAAAGATAGTTTTATTTAAAAAAAACATATTAATTATTGACCCGATTATTTCATTTTCTGTTTTAAGTAGAAGCATATGAGGAATACAAACTACAATTCTTATACAACCTTTTGCTGCAAGATGATAATAAATCAATCTTGCTGAACTGAACGGTTCGAATCTACGTAGAGTTTGCATTAAAATCAGTCTTATGTGAAAGGCGGTCACATTTTTAATGCTTTGCCCTGAGAAGATGTAAAAATTACTGTATTGGAAGACTAGACCTGTCAGTTATAGAGCAGAAATGATGATTATTCTTAAGTGTATTGGACTGATTGTCTGTTATGTAGAGACAAGTGAATGAGGGGTTAGCTGAGGTAAAGCCAGACTCGCTCTCCAAGGTGCTGAAACATTCAAACAGGGTGCTCTCACTTCTACGGTATGTTGCTCCTTCCTGATGTCTTCTCTTCAGCGAGCCTTGTAGTGATGAAATTTGTTACATGCGTGAAGTAAGCCCTTCGGATCTTCAGTGAAGAAAACAAAAACAAGGTATCAACTAATGTTAAAATCAAACTGTCCTCACAACCAATCAGAGGAAATATTTTTTTTCAAATTTTTTTCCGATTGTTAAACAGATATATCAGGGGAACTGCGGCACATCTCTGTAAATAAATGTGTTATGAATTATGCCTCAAACAGTCTGTGTGTCAGACAGTGATTAAGACACACACGTTTAAAAAAGATTCAGTGATGAAAACTAAAGACAGGATTCAGTCAGGATTCTGTGTAGACGGTTAAAACTCTGAGGGATTCATCAAACATTCTCACTTCAAAAACCAAACAATCAGTAAAGGGTAATAGGGGTTACACTTGCGGGATTTCAGAATCTCTCTTTTTAAGTACTGTAAATAAGTAATTAACAGCACTTAGGTGTAAATGTTCAAATTAAAAATATTTTAATTCAAAATAGAGGCCAACAGCTCATGAAATACCCATTAATTTGCTAAAAGAGTTAAAGGAATTGGTTGAGATTGATCACGATTTTTAATAAAGGAGTGTAATTTTATGGCTGTCTGCTGAAGCACACTCTAATTGTGTTCTGGTGAGCCGTCCAGAAACAGTTAAGCCAGTAATTGGGTCTCCTGATCTTGAGCCCAGAAACTGCGGCATGTGTTGATGTAGTTAACAAACGCTGCTCGAGGAAAAGGTTAAAGGGTCACTAAAATCGATAGTTCGCTTCCTGCTGATGCTTGAATGTGCGCTGCAAATTTCATGGCAATATTGACATACCTATGCCTGTCAAAGATTAAAAACACCAAACGCACAGACGGAGATAAGCGCATGATCTGTGCACCCTTTAAACTATTAACTACTTCACTTGGTTTTCTAGTTAATAAGGTTGCAAAGTTCAAAATCCCCTTTGGTTCTGGGCAGCAAATCTTTGTGACCCTCCTTACACGATTATAGTCCCAAGAGAGGTAGTAATCCCACTAGCTCTCTGTGCAATGGTAGTTACAACCTTTCTGCTAATTGCTTTAGCACCATGACAGTGACTTTCCCTCACCATGCAATTTTGCTGCTTCATTAGTAGAAGTAAAGTATATTTCTTTCAAGCTCTTATCGGCCAATGTAAATTGTTCTTTAAGCCGAATAAACAGTGAATTAAGAAAAGCTTTGCATACTCCCAAATGCAAATTAAAAAAAAACACAACATGCAGTTTGTTTGAACAAAGATATTACAGGAAATGTCAACAGACATTTTAGCATCAGAGACAGTTTGTATGAAATTAAGATAATTTCGTATTGGCTCTCAGAATGACTGTGAGTATCACAAGCAGTACCTTTGTGATTACTGTTGGTTTAAACCAATTTAGAGACACAAGTTTGTGAATGGAGTCAACAGAACACATTACAAAGACCCGTGCATGGGGTCCATTTCACAGGTGAGACTTAGCATCTGTTCAGACCAAAGTTTGTGCAAATCTGCTTCAGCTTTGATCATATTTTCATGACTGACAGAGCCCGTCTATGTTGAATTGCACCTGAATCAGTAATCAGTAAGTGCTGGTCCACCTGGACCAGTTTCTGTAAACAGCAGTGCCTAAGGCTTAAACTTGTGTTTACCTTAAATTCCTTTCAACATTCAGAGATGCAATGTTACCTGCGGAGTTCATAGAGTCAAACCCAGACAAACTCTTGATCTCTTGAGGTTGAATTTAAAGAGTTTTTTTGACCAATAGGTGAAGCAGACAGCAAAGGTCTGGGGTCATAACAAACATGAAGTTTTCTGTGTGATATTTCCAATCTCAAACCATAAAAGTGTGTTGAATTAACTTCAAAGTATTCAGGCCTTAACAAAATAATAAAAAAAACAGGTTTTGTTTTTAAACTAGCAGTAAAAGACCTTCGTTGTAAAGTCAGCCCCAGCACTGACAAGATCCATCTTCAGGCTAAAGCAAATATAAATTATTAATTTAATTTCTCAGAGCCACTCAGTTTAGCACTTGACCTTTTTCTCTCATTAGTCCATTATGATATTTTCTTGAAAATACAATGACATATCCATCCAAGTCTCAGGATTCAACGGGTACAATTTAATTACCAGAAGGGGGCCATTAAAAGAACCTTTAAAGGGGTGTAATCTAACACTTTAAAGTCCACTTTCAAGTGAAACAGGTGTAGGTCAGTAACTCATTCACTTTCTCAGTTTAAAGAGTATCAATAGCGTACTCAAATGTGGTTTCGACCACAGAACAGCAAGGAGACAGCTTTAATCAATGCAACAAATTACCTGCTATTAGCTGCTGAACAGAGCTCTGTATCTTTTTACCCCTCTGGTTCGAGTGCAGGCTTTGATAATATGCACAGAGGGAAATGCATGGAGAGTTTTTAACATCAATGTACTACATCACTTGATAATGATACGGTATGTAATAGCATCATTACATTAACTGAATGAGACCAGCATATGTGCAGTGACTGCCGTTTTTGTCTTGTGTCAGTGGGATTGTTGGTGCTCTAATTTCCAACCATTTCTTGACATTTGTCCAAGCGAGGTTGAAATGGTGGTGTCATGCTATTTTTCTGATGTCCCATTATTCCAATTCTCTGTGTTATTTTTCATTCCTGCCCACATTTCTGCAGAAAACTCTCCCCACTTTGTCTCTGATTTTTCTCTTACGATATTTTTTTTTTCTAACCCTCATCATCTAACCAGCTATTTAACCATATTGCAATGAGCACCTGCCATTTACAGGGACAATGGATGGGTCTTTCAGACATTTTTCAGACTATTGGATTTTTCAAAATAACAGGTGCTCAGAACAATGTGCAGTCCCCAGCAAGCTTAACAAGACGGTCCAGATGTCTCTCTTTGCAGCAATGTTTCCCTGCTCCTTTTTCAGCTTTTCCCATTGTATTTCTAAACCAAATGGGATACATAACTCCAGATCACATACCGACTGGACATGCTAGGACAACCTCTAAAGGGAGGTCCGCAGTAGGTATCCTGATCACATGCCTAACCTTTCTTTGAAGAGAAGCAGCTCTACTTTAAGCTAGTTACTTACTTTTTTCTAAATGGAGGAAAGTTGTTTTTGCCTCTTGTATTCATAATCTCCCTTGGGTCATTACCCAAAGCCCATCACAATTAGAGGGGTTAGAATCTAGACTGACTTGTAAATCTAAAGCTTTCTGCTTTCCAGAAGGCAGCTGCATTACAGCTGACGTCACACCAATCTATCTGTCCAGCACACACTCGTTCCAAACTTCAATTTACCGACATTCAACTGAGCAATCAACTGTTTTCCAGCAGAGAACCATGGACCTCCGATGTCAAGATGTTTACTCTCATTCTGACCATTAACTCATACCGATGCAGGATGAAGGTCTGAGGAGGCAAACAGAACCACATCATCTGGAAACACTGACAGAGACAACCCAACCCCCCACCCACCCCTCATATGGAGTAGATGCTGTTACACTGACTCATTCTTGGTGTGTTTGTCAGTCTTTCATGTCTTGTTGCAAAAGATAAATGTGTTAAAAATGAACCTTTTTTTTCCTGCATTTTGCTTTTTGCACCATCTGACAGTTTTAAGCTTTGGCTCTGTTTACATGCTACAGATTGAGGCAGATAAATGGTAGAAGTCCAGATAGGCCAAAACCATGAAAGTAATGCACTATACTTACATGAAAGGATGGTTGACAGGTATATGACAGGCACTATTAAAAGGCAAAAAAATGCCTTTTCTGGTGCTGACACTGAATTTTCCTGAGATCTGTCATTTTCAGAGACTTTACAATTAGGCAAGATTGCATCTGTGTACCATTCAGGGGCCCAAATATGGAAAAAAAAAGAAAATTTCAGACCAACAACTGATAGTTTAGAATCTGAAGGAATTGCATGGCCAGCGAGGCCAATATGACTGGATGTTCTTACTCTAAACTGACAGTATGACAGGATGTTTCTAGTCAGTTAATAGGCAGCCAGCTGGAGAATGAGCCAGTGATGTGAAGCATGAATCAAACAGCTGATGCCAAACAGCTACTGCAATCATAATAATCAGTATTCTGCCTGAATTATTGCTATGCTTCGTGACTTTATCAAATAGAAGAATTTCTATACCTTACCGTGTCCTCTGTCAGATGTTGGAGATTTCTGCAGTCTCCAGAGATGCAGGTTGATGTGGGAGATGTGGCAAGGATCATATGCGAAAAAGCTTTTGAGGGAAGTGAAGGTGGCAGCAGGATCTGTGAGTTTGCTTGAAAACATCAACTCAAGTAGAAACTCTTCCTGATACATATTTGATTAAAAAACTGTTTTTTCCCCAGCATTTCTGATGGGTGCCTGTGAGCAGAAAACAAATAAGTCAGTAAAGACCTGAGGTGATTGGAGTCCTTGTTAAAGCAGCAGATTAGTTCCTGATGCAGTCGGTGGTTGTCATTTGAAAACCTCAAGATATACTGCAAGTCAGGAAGCAAAGGTTTAGGAAAATAACATTTTAGTAAAATGTTTTATATTTTTCTGCTAATGGAAGGGAAATTAATAGATTAATTGATACTTCTGAGGATAAAAACACAGTTAAAACACAGTTTTGGAACGAGGTTATGCAGGAATGAGACTAGTGATAATGCAGATGGTGAAAGCAGTTAAGTCTAAAAAGCTGTGAGAAAATATCAAGAAGAATAAATAATGGTAGAGAATGAATGGTAAAGAGCAGAGGTCTGCCAAGTATAATTAAATCTGCTAAATCAGAGTGTTGGAGGTGTGAAACATCAGTGGTGAAAGCACTGATGATTGAAAAAGGGTATATTATACATGTGTTAAAAGGTGGGGATGCCGTTAACACATGATGTAAGACAGAGAAAGATAACACTTTTTTTTCAGGCAAGTTGGAGTTGAAAAATTACAGGGAGGTGAGGAGGAGAAATAAAACTTCAATAATAACAAGGAGGAGTGAAAGAATTTTCTATTTGTCACATTCAATGAGCGTAATTCAGTAAAATTGGTTCTCTGGTTCGTTCTATCCATTAGCTGCAGTGGGCAGCCACCCTATGGTGCCTGGCACCCAGTGTGTGATAAATTATAAAAACTCAAATCCAAACATGTATTCTTTGTTGGACAATCTGCAAGGATCAATACAAAGCGAACAGAATGGATTGCCTTTAGCTATGGGATGTTTTAGAGACTAGATGGTGAAGCGCTAAATGTTAAAGGGGAAAGTTTTTACATTTTTTAAACCATGGAAACATGTAACATACCCAGGCTACGCACAGGACCAGTTGAAAACTAGGCAGTAAATATTTAAAAGCTGAAGCAAGGTTAGTTCAAACTTATTATACATGGTTAGAATCCTCCACTAGTATGTTAAAACACATGGGAGACAGTAAAAGTTAAAGGAAGACAGATATGAGAGTACAAAAACACCAATGTGATAATTTGGCTCTGCTTTTCACCAAGAACATGAGAATTTGGCCTCTTCTTTATTGCTGAGTTCATTTTATAATTTTACTGTGTTTTTATGGGATCTTACTGGTTTCAATAATTTTTTATTTTAATTCAATTCTATTTTATTTTATCTTAATAAAATCTGTCTTATCTATCTTAATTTGTTTTTAATGTAAAACACTTTGTAACTGTGTGTTATGAAAGGTGCTATACATATAAAAGCTGTCTTTTTTTTAATGCAGTACCATTATGGCATACAAGAACATATATAAGGCTTCAGGGTGTATAACAGTACCTTGTTCACACAGAGAAAGAAAAAGTACACTTGAAGGAGACAACTGTGTGACCTGCTGTGCCCGCATTACAATATAGCTGCTACCAAGCCCTTAAATAGATCTCAGCACTGGAGAAAATAATGAAAGCTGCCTTTAAATTCACCCTATGTAAAAACTGCAGTATCTACTTATCAATCAGCTCTAAAGAGCGGGAAATTTGTCATACAGTCGTTGAGGTCCGGACTGAGCACTTTATACTGGAACTGAAGGACTGATTTGAATGTCCTGATTAGAATCTATTAAAAGACTAATGGTCTGACTTACATGATCCCTCAGAAAGTCTCTTGTTACATCTCTTTCTTTGAAAAGATGCAGTACATGCAAGAGTTTTCCCCCTAAATAATCCCTATACCAGACAATGGCTTAAACACACTAGAAAAAGCTGCCTTATAATGAGGTAGATAACAACAAAAGGAAGAAGGCACATAAATTTGTTAAAAGAGAGAAAAAAATGCTAAAAATGGGTATGAAAGAAGACTAAAGGCTGAGTTCAATAAAGGGAACTTGAGTTTGTTTTGGAAAGGAATCAAGTCCATGGTTGGGATGCGGATCAAGGGCAGAGAAGTATTTTATCCTGTGAAGCCTGATGCCGAATTGGCAGAGAGTTCTACAAATTTTACTCCAGGTTTGATATCTGCGATTTCAACTATGAGCTTTTTAATTTTAGAAATGGGCCTTTAGGCTGTAAGATTAAAATTGATGAGGTGCTTGAGTGTAAATCTCCTAGTCGTATTAAAGAGAGGAAAAGCCCTGGTCCCGATGGCGTCAGGGGGAAAATCATTGAAGTGCTGTGCCCGGTAACTGGGTGGTATTTTTAATATATGTATCAGTCTTTCTCAGAGCAACAGAAGGTTTCCAGTGTGTGGAAGGATTCTATTGTGGTACCAGTAGCAAAGGTGAAGTGTCCTAAGGCACTGAGTGATTATTGCCCTGTGACCCTTACATCCATTGTTATGAAATCATTTGAACATGCTGTCAAAGGTGAAGTTTTACACACAGTGCATGACATTTTGTATCCCTTTACAGTTTGCCTAAAGGGCAGTGTGGGGAGCGGAAGATACTGCAACTGCTTTATTAAATCTTGCGCTGAAGCCCTCGAAGGGAATCAAAAACAATGCAAGTTTGTTCTCTATGAACTTTACCTCTGCTTTTAATTGAATTCACGTACAAGTCCTTGCACACAGGTTCCGGCACTATGTCAAGTAAACTTTAATCTTCCACTGGATTTCCACATTACTGTGTGTTTCACCACTTTTCTCCATCATATGCCAGAGCAGTCATATATCAAGATCTGTACTTAATTATGCAGATGAGTCTGTAATTTAAAGTCTTCTGTAGGATGGGGGTGTTGGTTATGGCCTAGTCCTTGACAAATTGTAACTGAAGTGACCAGTCTTTCTCCAAATAAGTGTAGCTAGGACCAAAGTAATAATTATTGATTTTCAGGGGAGGCCAATTCTCCCTGCACCATGTGTGATGAGGAGGACCCAGTGGCAGCTGTGCAGCAGTATAAATGGTTGGGCACTGTCCAAGATTGAAGCTTAATTTTGATGCAGTTACATATGTTGGTAGTTTAAAAACAGGAAAATCAGTGTTTTTTTCTTTTTAATGAAGTTGCAAAGTTTTAACTTGGACATGGCACTGTGTTTTAGAGGGTCAGTGCTTTCTTTTTCTATTATTTTCTGTTTTGGCAGCCGTAGTTGTAAAAGAAGGAACGAATTGGTAAAAATGGGCAAGCTGTGCCATAAGATGACTAGTCCCATGCTTAATGATCTCCAGCACCTGAATGCAGTGACAGTCATCCTCGGGGGATAGACTGTTGTCTTGGATGCTCGACATTTTGTACATGTTGAGTTCCAGATGCTCTTATCAGAGTGGAAATTCAGTCTCCCGTTATAGCAGATGCAGATCGGCATTTTAATTCTGCTTTGGGCTTTTTTTAAGCAAATTATAACTATTAACCTCCATGATTCATGGAAACTGTGTAGAAGATATAGATCTTGCGCTATGTTGGTGTACTGCTGTACTGTCTGTAAAGCAAATTACCCCTTTGGGATTTTGAAGATTTACCCTGCTCTGCTCTAGTTAAATAATGATGAAGTTATGGAAGGAGAACTGGGTGTTGTGCTTGCAGATTTTCCTACATGTATTTTTACTACATATAACAATTAAAGAGGGGCCACTGCCAGAGGGATGGCCAATTTTCACCAGTTTTCAGACAAATACGACTACAGCAGGTATTTTCTTCAGCTGATCCACCTATAGCATGGCTGAGGGAATGATCTTTGGTAAAGACTGAAATTTTTTTATTGCTTGTATTGAGTGGATATAGAGAGTATTTTAGAGAATCTTCACAAGTAGATGTGTAAAGCTGTGCGGTCGATTTGAAAACTGACTTTAAGGGATATGAAAGTAGTGTAAAGTAGGGACAACAAAAACAAAAAGATGGCAGAGGCAGTGGGAGAAGTAGGGTATGCAATTATTTTCAGAATATGTTTTGTGGGTGAGTGACTGAGTAATAAGGGCAATTAAGCCTTGGACCCTGTTTTATAGGCTGTGGACTCTAGCTTAGAGTGTTAAAGCTGTTTTCATGCTACAAGGGTGATAACTGTTCTGAGGACATACTGAATGATTTTATTGAAGTTTTAATTCAATTGACCTTAAATTAGTTAAATTTAATTGTATACTCCATAAGAATACAAAATTACAGAATTTAGCATTAAAAATACTGACTGTTCAAATTAAAAAAAAAACCTCCCACATAAAATTAACACATAGAGGCCATTACTCCAGTATCCACAATGGCAGCTACTGCCCTGTGTGCAGCCAGTCAGGTTCTTCCTCACCAAACTTAACCTTGCCTTTTGACGTTTTATTTTCCTGTAGACCAAATAATAAAAATAGACTTAAAGTAGTGTCCAAATACTTTTGGCCTCAAAGTACAGTGTTTTCGACACTGGTCTATTACACCTCGGACAGGATATATACTGGTAGTCTAGAGTGCAGACAGAGAAGGTGTAGTAATTGT
>JAUZTA010000014.1:8494814-8509783 GCA_034780835.1 Ctenochaetus striatus | reverse complement strand
AACATATTTTGTCGCAGGCAGTGACGTTTGGAAACGCAAAACTCCGGTTATCAGTGTCCACACGCAGACGCATAAACAGAGAATTCGCAAATCTTCATTTTGGTCGGAGTTTTTAAAAACCATCGTTTTTAATGCCGTAAATCTGCGTTTTCGTGTGGATGACAGGCTGAATCGTAGAAAAATATCTTTGTTTTACAAAAACTCGGCTACGTGTGGACAAGGCCTAAATATTAATAAAAGCAAAATATTTACAAAAAAGATACTTGGTTTAAAACATAATATTCCATTTCTGCCAGTGGATCCCCACACACTGAACCTTGAAACGATAAATAAGTGAAGATACATATCTCTTCTAATCTTTTCTTCTCTCTTGTCTTTTTTCAACAGCACTATGGTCCAGTCTCCACCTCCCCCATTGGTGCGCATCATCAATGGTTATATCACAGTGCAGCCGCCTGAAAGAGTCCACAGCCACTCAAATCACCATCACATATCTTCAGCATCAACTGCCTCCACATCTTCACTATCTGTACTTGTCTCCCTGAGTGCATATCTCATAGTACAGACATGGACTGCATTCCTCTAGTGGAGAATTAGTTGTGACTCTTAAAAAAAACTGTCAGCCTCCTTGAGTATAAACTCTCAAATATAGTGGTTTCACGTATCAGCTCACGTAAAGTGAGCTTCACAATGCCTAGAGGAGGCTGCAAAAGAGTGCCGTGACTCTCTGACTCTTCATAAAAAAGCATGGAGAAAGGATGTGAAATCAGCACAAGCTGTCAGGTAACGGTACACTCCATGGATGTTAGGTTAGATAAAGTTTATGTGCTGGGACTGAATGGTAAATCATGTCAATAGAGCATGTCTCTTACAAATCGAGGCCTTTATGAGCATGTAAGTTTATATAAGGTTAGGTTTCTTGGAACATTTCATAAGGTTTCCATTATTTTACATACACACACACCTACACACACAGCAGGAGCGAGTGAGCAGCAGGAAGGAAAACAGGAAGTTTTATGAGATGTCTCTCTGACATTGAACAGCATGTCAGGACCCTTATGGATTACAGTGTTACAATAGACACTCATCATTCAGCATCTGACCTTCTGAGAATATGAGATCTCACTGAGATGAATGCTCAGTGAATAAACACAAGAAAGCATTGCTGAATATCAGATACCTTTAATAAGTACAACTGGAACCATATGCCCATTGTATGTGTGTGTATGTGTGAGTGTGTGCGGGTCGTGTGTGTGAGTGTGTGTGTGATACAAAAGTCTATCAGCTCTTAAACCCCCCCCCCAGCCTTGCCATCAAAGGCATTCCCCTTTGAACCCAAGTTTATTCTTCAGTTTTAGAAGAATTTGTTAAATGTTACATAAAAACCTACTGTGAGGGGAAAATTGTACATATTGTTTCTAAATATTATAGATGTATTTTAGAATTATAAAAAAAAGGAAAATTATCAAAGATTTTGTTGTTGTTTATATGAATATATAAATAGATATGCAGTATATTTTTGAAAAGAAATTCAGGAACTAACCACCATAGCCAGGGTCATGTGTCTCACTAAAAATGACATTTTTCAAAGGGACATGTGATTGTATTGTTCTTTATGTATCAGTGTTATCATGTGCTCTGCTGTATGTGTCTGCTGAGAGGACTCATATTAATGTTTCATATTATTATTGTGTTTTTTCTCATAGATACCATGTGTTTAATTTATTTAACTACTATAGGTTTGCTGTAGGCCATATGAAACATTCCCTGTGTTTTTTTTGTATTTGTTTTTTTTTTGATATATCTATATATAAATGTCAATATGTGTAATTTCAAATATTTTCAAGTATGATTGCAAATTCATATGATGTTAATAATAATAATAATTCAGCTTTAAGTACATGAATCTGTTACACAGATTGACTGCATACAGCATAGGGCTTTAGGTCTTTCACCCTTCACTTATGGCATGAGACGATTGTAATAGTATTACCATGACAACAATAAAATATTTATCTAGATTCAAATCTGATTGTGCTGCTCGTGGTTGGCTGCAAAGCAAATAATGCAGAGGTCGATAAGAGCTTGCCATTGAGATAAATTAAGTTTTTGTTGTCATTTTGGAGAAAAAACAATGCTCTACAAAGCATTCTGGCATTATTTAGTCAAGTCTTATTGTCTTAATTAACTCTTACCAATTTCATCATGTAACTATGAAACAAAGTCTCTGAAAAGGTTTTGTTCTGTCCCCCTCTGGGTGTTTAATTTGGTTATTTGTGACTCTGTGCACCTTACTGGAGAAGAGGAGCTATGAAGTCAAATGGTTTCCAATCTGATTAGGAGGTTCACATGAGGTCTCTTGTGTTGAAAATGAACCGTATTCTCAATGACTTGTCTGTGTCTAACTTCCTGTCTGAGTCAAACTGCTCAATGCAGCCTGACATCACTTTCATCAAAAATAGACTTTTGTCCTCCTCTTTCTGAAGCAGTTGGAAAAACTGCCTCCGAGTTGCTTGTGAATGTCACTGTAACTTACTTTGTTGATTCACAAACACCGTCTTGAGTGACCACCATCACCTCTGGCAAGCAGGTTCCTCTCAAAACCTGATGCAGCTGTGCCCAGTGGAATCTTGGCATAATTCTTGAACGCAGCAGACAGCTGTTCTGAGCCTAAAACTTCTGTGTAGATGCTCAGTCATCCAGCTCATGGTAATCTGAGAGGTTGAATCGCAAGCAACTGGATTTCTTCTCGACTGAAAACATGTTGCCGCTCATCTGAAAGGTTTCTTTGTTAAATCCTAAATACAATACCTGCCCTTTATTGGGTAGCGCACTTTCAATGTTAGCAACTAATTAGTGAACACTGTGAAGCATTAAACAGGGGAAAAAGTCGAGGCTGGTGAAGACCAAAACTGAGCCTAATGGTAACTTAATTCATTAACTTATATTGATCAACTGGGCAAAAAAAAGTTACATGAATTCTCATGTTGCTTTATGGCTGCTGGATTTGTTGTAGGCGTTAAATTTATCTCTAAATTCCCAAGGTTTAAATGATATGGTATTAGTGTATGCAAAACATGCAAGAAATAATAAATCTCAAGGCACTGTTTAACAGATTATTAATTGTTGATTTAAGACAGTAGTCTATCACAACAGCATTACATTGATCATCACTTTTGGCTGTCCTGAACAAATCTGTGGTTGTTAAACACACACATTCTCCCACACACACAAATTGCCCTCCTATGAAGACCCAGGGTTCATAGCGTGTTTATTCGAGGTTAATGTGCTGTGATAAGGCTGCTATTAGAAGCTGTTTGATGTATGCATGTGGTCTGCCAACAAACAAGCCGGCTGCATGGTCAGCATGTCAAGGAAGAAAAGCAGGAAACCAGAGCTAAGGGATTCTTTAGATGTACAGGAAATGAGTGTTAATTGATTTGTTATATCAACAGGAAAAGAAAGCTAATTGACTTGTGAGCTTGTGCTTTGGTGTAGGAGTGACTGTGTGCTGAGGGAGGTCACAGAGGCCTTCGTATGAATGATGTGCTGGAGCAACGTTGAGACAGGAAACACAAGATTTAACAGTATAAATAAAGTGTGAGGTATGAGAGTTTAAAGTTTTAATACACTAAACACCAGCTAAGATTAAACTAAGCATTTTCTCTCTTTGTTTTTTTTTTATTTCTTGTATTACAACATTGCATTTAACAACAGAAGTGATGTACCTCACAGTTTTGGATACATTTAAGGATTTTTGTTTCTGCTTTTTCATTCATTTGTTGTTCAGTTTCTCTTCCACCAAAGGATGTGCGCAGAGTCAAGAAGAGTCTTTCATGAAGAGATTATCAAAGATTTAAAATCAAATTAACTGAGTGTGTAATAACATCTGGAATCCAAAGGCACACAACCTTTTCCCTTGGAGAATTATTTAGGCCCATACCTGTGACACTTTCATTCATCAGGTAGTGTTTGTAGTCTCTCCCTCTAACAGATTACACTGCTGACCTTTTCATTGATGTTGACTGTTTAATTGATTGTTTAAATACTTAACTGAGCATGTGGCACATTTCCTACTTTCTCTGTGTGCTATGAAGAAAATGTGCAGAGAAAAAGCAGACTCCTTGACCGAAGTCATAACCGTAGCCAATGGAAACTGCACAAAAACATTTAAACTCATCACGTTAAAAACAGTCTGAGACTCTAAACGAGATCTTTCCTCTGCTCCGTGTAACACAAAACGTTAAAACAACAGAGCTCGTAAGTCTCTCAGTCACTCCATAAAAGAATAAACAAACAAAGGTGCTGGTCGCTCCTCTAATTGCCTCCTGTTGAGTGCTTTTACTGACAGATGATACAGCTCATTTACTATCAGAAACACTGCACAAAGCGTGGTGTGAATTCCATAAGTCAAACTGAGTACCATAAGAGCAAACTGCAGACAAGAGACATGAAACACGGATCAGGACCGAGGCAAAAGGACACAAAGGGAAAGCCCGATCAGCAGTTACTTTGACTGCATTTGAGTGATATTTTGCTGGAGCTCTCGTACCTTCCAGCTCCATAACTGTGTTCCATGTGTAATTTAAGCTTTTAGAGCCTGTGTGTTGATAACAGGTGAGTCTAACTTCAGGCTCAAACCCAGGAGTTCAGTGAACATGATGGACATGAATTAGCTGCAGGATAGTGTTTCACCCAGAGTCAGTTGGGTCAACATCACCTTTGCGTTACATGCACCAGAAAACATGGAAACACACACAAAACTGTAATTAAAGTATTATCTAAATAAACAGATAAAATCGATATAGAAATTTTTGACAGGTTTGATGTTGAAATCTGTTCCATCACATAACTTAAACCTTTTTTTAAGGATCTGTTACCACATTCGCTCATGTGGGATTTGTGCTCTCATTATCCCCTCATTCACCACAATATGATATAAATATGCTCTTGACAGACATCTACTCCTTAAAATACAACCAAATAGGAAAATGGGTCTTATAAAAACACACCACAGTGGACTGGAGGTGGGGTTGCCAGATTGGACAGAGTAAACCTGCAGGAATTGAAAGCAGATGTCCACGCAGACGTCTGTTTCCTGTGGAGCACAACGCGAGGCAAAAATGAAGACATGGCATTTGAAATCCTATGTGGTCGATGTCCTTTTTGGGATTCTGTGAAAAATGAAATCCTCCAGTATTGGCTGGTTTGTGCAGGTAGCTGAATTCCCCTTTTAATACAGTCATTTCCCACCGAAATGTTGGAAAATCAATTATACCTTGTGACGCCTAATAATTCCTCACTCTCAAAAGACGCACTGCAATAAAAATGTGTTTACTTCAAAGTATGCATTTCAATTTCAAAGAATTAAAGTACTTTGTAGGAATCGGTTCACTACATAACCTTGAATTTTTTCCTTACAGTGATCCAAAACCAGATGAATTGGTATTTCTCGCCTTTTTATTGCAACCACCAGGACAATTTATGGTGTCACCAGTCCAGTGAAACGGTTATCCACAAGGTCAAATCACTTTCCCATTGTTAAAGCAAGCCCATGTTATTGCTTATCTGATGATGCACATGTCAAGCCTTCACAGTCTTGCATAAATAAGCCTGTGTGAAGGGTTAGCGTGTACAGAAGGTCTCACTGTGACTGTTATTACTGCATCAGTCTGAGAGTCATAGCAGTATGTCAGCTGAGTCTCATGGTGATAAGTGCTTTGCTGATCGACTCCTGTATGTTCAAAGCGTAAATATAATTGGGATTATATATATATGATGCGTTATCAGTACAGGATTGATCTCTGACTAATGGGAGTTCTTGGTGTGAAAACTTTTCTGTGATTGTCCACCAACATTTTAACACAGAGAAGAACTCTCTCTCTCTCTTTATTTCTTGTTCTTCCATCTGCTCTCTTTTATTCTGTCTTTTTGTCAGTCTCTTCATGATTTTCTGCCTAATTTGCCTGCTTATACATGTCTTCGTCCTTCAGAAGTCTCTTTGAAGACAATTAGTGGCAACCTCCAGGGCTGAAAAATGAAGCCAACACAAAGGCTCCAAAAACTGCAGTTTCTCAAATAGCGGAGCCTTGCAGAGCACTGATGTGTGCCTTTTTACAATGATTAGGACTTCCAGCAGTAAAGAAAGAAAGCTGGGCTGCAGGGCAAAATTCTGTTGTTCCTCTCTGAGCTCAGCACCTTCCTGTTAAATCTTACTTTCTAAAATATTAAAGAACAGGACTTCTAGCATCTTACTCATGTTTCATGTATTTGGACATCTTCCAACATGTTCTCATTGTTGTGAGCTGACAACACATTGGTAATGAGTAAACTAAAAATAGAAATTAAGCAATGGTTGATGCCACACCATAACACGTTTTAATGAGGGAATGAACTGACTGTAGAACTCCAATAAAATTTACTCTCTAGCCATTCTGTTTCTTTACCTGAAGTTTCTTTTGTGTGTACAAGAACTCGTATAAAAGTTTAGTTTCTCACCCAAGTACCAGAACTTAACAGAAAAGGATCATTAAAGGCCATTAAAAAAAAGCACAGGAGGTAGATAATATAATGATGCCCTAAAGATGACTGATTTCCATATAGTTACTTCAGTTTCAGGGTTCGGTTGCAAACACTGTATCATTTTTCTTGTTGCAGGTTTAATGGAACTCCTGAAAAGAGCAAACCATTGTTTAAGTTGTTAGTCACACTTGTGCTTTTCTTCTGACAGCAGTGTATGTTGCTGCTATAACAAAGGCCTGTTGCTAAAGGTAGGTGATGTTTTAAGGACCCTTCCCAAATCTTTTGCTGTAGGAAGGGTTGTAAAAGTGACTTTAAAGTTTGAAATTTTCCACCAACACCTGCAACATTTATGTGACATTTATTTTTTGTTATTTTTTATAACATTTATTTTTGTGCAGGGGCAATCAAAAATACACACCATGTACTGTAAATGAGATCTTAAAATATAAAAACTATTTGTGTATCATGTTGTGTTTGGTTTTTGTTTTGTCTCCGTCTGCAGTTAAAGGCACAGCATTGGCGAAATGAGGTGCAATGAGGGCAAGAATTTGTTCTGTAAGGAGAAACCAACTCTGAACCTCAAACTATGTGATGGCTTTAAGTGAGGAGTTAGTTTACAATTTAACTTTTGATGCGGAGAATGCATTGTAATCATGACTATCAAGAAAAAAAAATTTGCTATATATTTTGCTTTAAGAGAAACAGCCCTCTACATGATGCTCAAAAACCTGATCAAAGCACTTGTGTAATTCTTGTACACTCCAAGTTACATTTTCAGTTTATTAGGTGTTTTAGAGAAAAACATTGTTTGTGTCTCAGTGTTGGTCTTTCTGTGATTGTCAGATCATAAACAAATGAACCCTCGGTGTGCTGGCGATACACCACAGGGTGTCATTCAGTTACAGCCCGGACAATGGATGCCTTTCACAGGAACAATTTTTTGGGGTTGTGTTATTGTTAGAAGGAAGGCCACACTGGGAGCACCGACATGGAATCATAACACACAAACAAACAAGCACACAGATACAAACACAAACACATTTCTCAGGTTTTCACTTTGACAAGCGTGTGTGCAAAATAATGTTTGTGTGTTAATAATGAGAGACTTGAATCCATTTTCTCTTTCTGTCAGCCCACTGGAACTTAGGAGATTTCTATTTTGGCACAGTGACAGCCTCAGTGTGTTGTACCTTCCATCATCTCATGGATTAATATGGTGATCTCAAGGTGATGCAAGGTAAGGATATGCAAATCACTGAGTTTGCAGAGGATGATGCTGAAAGTGTGGATAGGATTTGAAGTTTCTAATAAGCTAATTAAAGATGCTTTTTATTCCACAACTTTAAGCTTCATTTAATTTGATCATTTGTTGTGTAAAATCCTTGTAAAATAAAAATATTAATTGTGGCCCTAATTAACAAATGTGAGGTCCAATTCCTCTATGACAGCATGTTTTCATTTTAACAACTATTACGAAGCAGCAGATTAACTTTACATCTTCATCATTGTGCACTTGCATCGAGCACATCCTTTCTTGTCAGAGCTTTTCCAATATGCTTAACAATTTATACATAAACAAATATGGCAGAGAAAGCAGCTTTTAAGTCGTCTCTATTAAAAATACAAAAGGTCAGTAAAGACCTACAGTCACATCTTTGTAAAACCTTAAAGGAGTGTCCTGCTGCAGAGAGGAACATTAATTCTTACAAACTGCTGACCCTTAGTGGTGACAAGAGTTCAGTGCAACAGAAGAGGAAAAATGTGAAAATGGTCCTCATCTCTGTATATCTGTCTCTATTAATACAAACAGATTGCTGCTAGTGTCAGAGGTGCAATGGCAAGCTCACTGTGTTAAGCTCACAGATTGTTTCTGACCAGATGTGGATGTGTAACACTATGAAGGGTAGTAGAAAAAGTTCAACAATAATGTCAATGAGGGTTACATTAGATATTTTTCATTAACAAAAATGATGTACCAACACTAGACTGGCCCAAACACAGGATACATGGTTGTGTTATTGTGAGAGAGGAGAAAGGCAATGTAGATGAATGGAGGAGAGGGCATAACCAGCAGCTGTAGGAGAAATGAAGAGGAGGGAAATGGTGGAATTGGGCAGGCTGAGACGAGACGAGCAGAGAAGACAGTATTTGAAAGAGGGCTAAACAACAATGGGGCATTAATAGGTTAAAAACCTGAGGTACATATACCATTGGTTGATAAGCTTGATTGTAAGCAGGTGTGTATAATCACCCAGGTGAGTGTAATCAGTCAGGAGTGTCACAGCCACAACACTCAAATTCAGAGACAGATGGAGAAAAAGAGAGGGAGAATAAGAGAGAGAAAAAGAACGTGAATCACAATTTGATGGCACCCTAAATTATACTATATCACCACACATACAACTTCCATCACAAGGCAGTTCCTGTGTGTGTCTTTTATTGTAGAAGCTCATGAATTTCTTATTAGGACAGTAAAAGAGCTCAGTTTTCTCAAAACTGTCATTATGCTAAGCATCATTTGTATGTAATCAAAAAAAGTGGGTACTCTCTTTGAGAAAAGAGCTGTTTCATCACCTCCTGTTCCAGCTGACATTTAAAGTTCTCCACTTCCTTTTCATAAAAAAAAAGAAAAGAAAGGAAAATTTGCAGAATTAATAACTTTTTAGCATTCTGTGACCTCTCACTGAAATTTAACGTTATTCTAAAGTCAATGAATGTAACAGCTGGTAGGTACAAGCATCAGATGATAAAAACCAAGTCATCAAAAATAAACATTTGAACTTATGATATCCTGATGACAATGGACCCAGGCTGATAGAGACAGATTCAGTTCTCCAACACATAACAACAAAAGAAGGAACTCTGGACCAGGATGAAGGGCAGCCTTATGCACTGGTAAGAGCTCATGGCACCACAGTCCCATTCAGTACTGTCCCTGTGAGGAGTCAAGATGATAAAGAGAAACTTCAGTCATCACAGCTTCATCAAAACCACACTGGGAACAACAGAAAAGCAGAGCCTTCAGCCAACAGCTCAGCAGTGCTGAAAAACAACCTGATAAGGGGTACTGTGGAGGATATGAATGAGCCAACAGCCTCAGTCCAGATAGTCATATACAACTGAATACTAATTAAAAAACTTGGGACTCTTCTGAGACCAAAGACAGTCACGGTGATTGGAGGGAGTCCACTGTTCCTGAGTCATTTAACAAGAAGGGAAACCTTAAAAGAAACATGCAAGTCCACATGGCAGAAATAAAAACATGTGGTTGTGGTGTTTACGCAAAGAGATGTATAAAGAAGAAAAGTCTTGAGAGAGAGTCCACCCTGGAGGAAAACCATTCGGTTGTGATGTTTGTAGGAAAAAAAATAATTACAAGAAAAATCTCAAGACACACATGGACATCAAGACAGGAGAAAAACCATTTAGTTGTGATATTTGTGGGAAAAAGGTTTAATTACAAGCAAAGTCTTAAGGCACACATGAGAGTCCACATGGGAGAAAAACCATTTGGTTGAGATGTTTTGGGGAACTCATTTACCAGGAGGGCAAGTCTGAAAAAATACACCAGAATCCACTAATGACAGAAACTGTTCAGTTGTAGGGTTTGTAAAGAAAAAATCAATTACCCAAGTGTGTTAGCATGAACCAAGCAGTTTTGTTTTCTTTTACTACCTACTTGTGTTTTGATTATGTCTTTCTTTTGTGTTTATTTAAAAATATTTACATAAATTACCTTGTAATGCTATCTTTTCCACCAAATTGTCAATAAGGTCTTTCTGAGTCTAAGTTATGAAATTTCTAATAGTATTTATTTAAAGGCAGCTGGGATTCCAATGAAAGCAGCCTTCTTATTGCAATTTTTTAGCATCATTCTGTGGTCTTTTACACATATGAAAGCCCAGTTTGTCAGCTTCAAAAACAACTACTACTATGCCTTGTGTGAGCCAGTTGGATCTGCTCTTTATTTTTATTGGCATAAAAAAATTGCAAAACATGCCACTTTGATGAAATTAGGATGTGAAAGTTAAAAGTGAATGGTCAGTGTCATCAGCATAGAGACATGCATCACTGAGTGTGACATGACATTAAGACATGATACTCTGTGTTAAAATTCCAAAAAGGAAAAACTACTTTAGGATATTCCAACATATCCTTTCCTTTGCTCTTCCCTAAGTTAGGGTTGCCCAAAACATGTCACTCTACACCAAACTTATCCTAAATGATCTCAACTGGGTTAAGTTCAGTTAAGTGTGGGGGCCAGGTCATCTGATGCAGGATTCAATTACTCTGCTTATGGGAGGGGTATGTTTTTGGTTGTACTATTAAAAAACAAAAATGGCCACATAATCAGAATACTGTGGTAGCCATGCTGGTTCAATGTTCTGTCAATTTTGAATAAACTGAATGCAAAGTCATGAGCAAAGCACCCCCCACACTATCACACCTCCTCCTACATAATTCATAGTTGGATCCATACACTAAGATGACACCTGTTTACCTCTATTTCTTGCAAAGACCCAGAAGTTAAAAAAATCATGAGGAGACATAGAGGCATAAAAAGCCAGATTTGTGTGCTTTTGTGCAATTAAGTTTGAGGCTACAATGGTCTTAGAGTTGGTGTTGGCAGCATGGTTTTGCTTTGATGGGCAAAACTTTTTAATAATCTCTGAGCATATTTTAATTAAATTAGTCTGAGAGAAAACTAGACTTTTGAACCTCCCGCTCGCTCTGTTTTCAGGCTTTTGAAATGTCCTGTGATGGGAAACTTTTGCCAGTTCCAAGACATTTCAGAGAAAGGGCTTTGCTATTAGCTGCTCTACAAACACAGATTGGGTGTAGATCCCTTCAGGTGAAAACCTGGTTCATTTGTGAGAAATTATAGATCCTGCTACTTTTTTACGACTAATTTTCCAAACTTCCTTTGCATCAGTATGAATCACACCAGCACGCTACATGGAGCTTTAGGCATGCTATAACAAACATCTGGGAATAACTAGGCATGCAGCTTTTAAGGGCACAATGCTGAGAATTTCCTACATCCTTGTCTGCATTATTAGAGGTCAATGATAAGACTCAAAAAAATAATGTGATAATCCTCCTCTGCAGTAAAACTGTGTGCACTGCTGCCCTCTGTCTGTATGCTGAGACACTGTGTTTCAGCTGGTGGAGCCCTGTCTTTTTGCCCACTCACTAGATAAAGCTCTTCCTGTCCACACATGCTGTGCTTGGCAGCAGGTTATGGCCTTTAATACAGTCCACCTTTGGAGGCTTCATTTCACAGTTCATGTTATATTTAGTTAAACAGATTTTGACAGCTGTGGATCTGCTGAATGTTTCTGATTAGCAGATTTTTACTGTTTCTGGACCACAGCCAGAGCCCCGACTCGAATCACATCATGACCAGTAGAGACAGAAAAGATAGAGGAGGAAGGAAATAATCTGTATGAGATATTTATTTTGATTAAATTATGATGAATAAATCATTATCAACAACAACAACAACAACAACAACAACAAATAAGGTAGCAGTAAACAAGCAAAGATCTGCGTTAGCAGTTTATCAGTTTCAGTTTAGGTTCGAGTGGTAAAATTATTCTAAATGCAGCATACACTTAGACAGATTGTTGGCCTTTTTAAGTGGATAAATGTGTTTTGCTGCTATTCTCACAGCATTTGATTACATTACTCGTGTGCAGGTATTGCTGTCTGCTTCCCAGAATGATGGCGTTCCGACTGCCATCTACTGTAGGTAATAAACTAACTGAACACCTCATACAACCCCACATAAAAAAACCCTTAAAACTCTAAATGCCAACCATATAACTCAGTTTGAGTCATGTAACTATTTGACATCACACTGTTATGCAGAAATAATTTTTAACATTTGATTCAATTTCATTATCAAACTGTAAACTTGACCTGCTAATATTAAAAGGATACATCTCTTTTCTTAAACCCTAAAACTACTGTTCAGAGCCTCATTGTGGTTTAAGGTTAACACAGGGTTAGGAGTTGTGTACCTGGGTCTAGGACGGGCCAGGATGGCGCGGTAGAGCAGGCTGAAGGGCAGAGAGCGGGTTCGGCCCACAGACAGGATGATGGGGTGCAAGGCAGCCAGGACATAGCCTTGTGTGTAGTAGGGCTGCAGGGCCTGGGGCAGCTCGGTCAGCGAAGCCACATATTGCACCGTGGGACGGCTGCCTGTATACATGGAGGGATGATTGTTATGAAAAAACAAAACACATTCTATCTGGTCAAGAAAGATTACTGCTTCATGCATTTACAGCCATGACCCTCTACACATAGCATGGTACGAAAGTGCCATTTTGTTTGAAATGCTTTATCCAAATTGCTAAATACTTTCTTTCTCCAACCACCCAAGTTGTTCAATACAGACATCACCTGATAAGCAAAGTGGATATTTATGATACAATCTCTAGTCATGATGTGGAGTATTAATTTACAGTGATTCTTATGTCTTTATCATTGTAGCGAATGACTAATTACTAATTACATTTCATTAACAACAGTTTTGATAATCAGTTAACTATTCTTGTTTAAACCCCTGAAATGGAAGGACTTGCTGCTGCTTTGATTGACTAGACTGATATATAAAAAAACTGATTATACAGACATTAATTTAACAGTGCTGCTACCCTACACAACACAAATACTCATACAAAATCTTTACATTTTGTGAGACAGTTTTTTTTTTTACACAGAAATTTTTTTGTCAGCCTGCAAAAAATATTTTTTTTTAATGTTTCTTCATTTCAACATTTAAAAAATTCAGATAAGCTGTAAAGTATTGTGGCATGATGCATTCATGAAAAACTTTAATTAGCTTCTGAGTTCAATCTCAACTCTTAGTAGTCAACTCAAAGTAGGTCTAGACCACACTCACTAATTAATTTCGTATACGATAAAAGACAATAATGCTGATCACGAGACTTAAAGTGTCTGCTGCTGCTTGGTCTGAAAGTTTTAATATTGGAAGTGAGTGAGTCAGCCATGAAGAGAACAACCACTGACCCAGGCATGTTGAGGGAAACACCACATCACCACACTCTTACATAAAAGTCTAATATATACATATGTAAAGAGACACACACACACCAACTACTATATGAATATTTTTGGTGTTGCCCCTCCAGACGTGATGTCTGATGCAGTAAGATTGCTTTTCTGTCCACTGGAAAAGATATAGTACCACGCAAAAGTTTAAATACACTAAAAGCATGTTTCAAAACATTTGACTGGTACTGTGCAAACACAGAAACAGGCTTATGTCAAGTTTCCCTGAGTTTCTCCAGTACATATTTCACAAAATATCTGGAGCCCAAAAAAAACAATCTATGCTTCATGATGGTATCGTCATCATCTGCTAGTGAGGATTGTGTTGGAGTTAAAAGCCCTGGAAAAAGCTAAGCTTGGTCTACTATATCCAGAGTCCCTAGGGGCAAGGATTAAAGCACAGTCAATGACCTGTGCTGTGGACGCCCCACAGTGTGGCTGTAATGCCCCTTCTACAACATGGCCAGTTTTGAGGGAAAAGAGGATTTTAGTGTTTTATTTTCCCTGGAGAGCACAAGGATCTTTTCTTTAATTCAAATACTGTATGTATATTATATTAATATTTTGTTGCCACCATAGAAACACTATGTACCTGCTTAAATATAATGTTGTCTGAAGTTATTTTTCAGACTTCACTTAATCATAAAAAATTTAATAATGGTAAGGTACAAATCAATGTACTCAACAAAATGATTGTTTGAGTCCTTTATGCAACCCAAACAATACAAAAGGATAAAAATAATGAAGAGCCAAATACATCCAGGTCAATAAGTATTTAAACACTGACAGATTTTTTTTAGTTTTGCCTCTTTAAACCATCCATGTGGATTTGAAATTAATTCAATGGATTTAACAAAAATGTTTTTTCTTAACCAGATGAAGAATGCTGATTTTAAAGTGAAAAAATAACATTTAAGAGATCTGACCAGTATATTTTCACTCAAATTCATTTAATGTCCATTGCTGTTTCTGAAACAAATATTAATTAAAGCTGCAAGCAGCGTTGGACGGGCCCTCGCACCCCGGCGCACGTCGGACCCGGCGCCAACTCACTCCGGACGTGGCCGACAGCTTGCGCTCGGTCCACAGCACGTCCAAGCGCAGTACAGGCCTTCTTTTTCTCAGGCAGGCAGGCCAAAACATAACTGCACTCAGAGCTTGAAAGTAAAAATCACACAGCCAATCAACTTTATCCATGTCCAAAATCAAACACCCCTCTATTCAACCTTGACCTGACATTGATTCAGAATGTAGATATATACAGGAAAAAAACAATGCTCCCTTATGTATTTCTTAGCAGGGATGACGCCAGCTTTCACCACTGTAATCTTTGGGTCTGTAGTCTGTTGCTTAATTTTACTGTAGTTCCA
>JAUZTA010000014.1:8296077-8306428 GCA_034780835.1 Ctenochaetus striatus | reverse complement strand
CCAATATTTGATGAGATATCTCAATTTGGATCAAAGTGGATGGCTATGAAATCTTAATTCTACACATACTGCATATTTCCCCAGATATCCCCATCCAAGACAAAAATTAAATGTTTAAAACAAATAACAAAGTGCCTTTTTTTTTTTTTTTTATCTGAGATAAGTATCCATGGAACAGGCTGCAGTACATTGCCTGGAACTACCCCAGAGACTTTGTGTTTGCTGGCAGACAGGAGGATGTAATCACTTTCAATTCTAAATGGAAATGCAATCAGAAGATAATGAAAGTATCACAAGTCTCTGTATGAATCAATCTGCATTTCAATCCCCTGTTCATGCTGCACTGGTTTAACAGTGGGCTGAGAATAAAAACGGTGTTATTTTCTTAATTCAACTTGACTTACAAGCCGGTTTTATGAGAAGCTGACTCTAAGAAAAACTCCTGCCTTCATTAGAACATTCTGTCTTTTAAATAGCTGTTTCAGAATGTTAAGTGCAAAGCCCTGGGCCGAGATGAATACCTTGGTTTTAGCACAGACAGATAAGTGCACTTTGACAAGGATAGCCCATGGAACGTCCTTGCAGATGCATAGCTCTTATCTGCTCTGTGGTAAAAAAAAAAAGGGGCTGCATGCAGGAGCTGGCTGCCACAAGACCATCCCACACAAACAGAGGCAAAGGAGAGAAGAGCAGTCAAATCCTCTCCTCTGATCCCGCTGATGTTTAAGCTTAACTCTAATTGAGGAGGTGCTCACTTGACAGAGCACGAGTCCCTCCTCTTCTACTCACTCGAGCAGCTCGCTTGAGTCCCCGGTGTCGGCCCTGCAGTCAACTTTTTAAAAGATCAATTGTAATTTGGGTTGAATAGCCTTGATGAATTCTGATGGATGGCTCTCATGGGGATCAACAAATCGATACGTTTTAGAAAATGAAATAGGCGAATGAGCGCTCCATGTTTACTGCTGTCGAAGCAATACACAAACTTTGCCTGAATCCCTGCTGAGGCTAACATTGAGTTACAGAGGAATGAGTTCACTAACACATCGGTATGAAGACATGACTGTTTCATGTGGGATTATGGGAGTTGTGTTGCAATTTGATTTTGAGGTGCTGCACGATGATATTTGAATTGATCTGGTTAGGTTGCTACAAAGGGCAGCAGAGTGTGTAGAGACTGAATGAGTTATGATGCTGTTTTGGGGGCCTGCTGACCCTTGTGAGCTCCGATTGGTTATGACTGATGACAGTATGACTCCAGTTTCAGTAAACAGATGGACTGGCTCTTGCAAAAGTTTGTAGACTGTCTATTCTGAAGGTGGATTAAGAGTGAAGGCATTTCTCCCCGGCTGTGACACAATCACAACTTATCACAGCCTGGAGTGGGCTTGTGTTTCTGTAAAATAGTTACTAAAGAAAGCAATAAGTTGTTATGGATTTGGACAGTTGTATTAACATGTTCATAAAGCATTCATAAAGCATTGTTCTAACAGAGAAATAGGTCATCGTGGTAGTCTACACATAATGCAAGCTTTGAGGCTTACACTGTATCTCAATTTGGATACTTCCTTTAGTACACAATGATCTATATACTGTGTACACTATGTGCTTACTTACGTAATCCATGAGTCTTTGACAAAGTAGTGATGCCTTAAATCAAAGGGACGTTGTGCAGTTTCTGGAAATAACATCTGAAACGTTTGGCATCTTCTTCATCCTGGAGGAGCTTTATATGTAATTAAATAGCACTTGTCCATGACTGTCTCCTATCAGAGTATTACATAAAGCTGGAGCTTCTCACAGTCGCAATAATACAGAGCTGTGTAAAGCAATATGGCATCATTTTCATCATATATGGTGATTATATCATGGCTAAAAACAAGCAGATTGATTTGATTGATTTGAGCTGTTTGTGTTGTAAATATGCATATACTATGTGTATGTTATTTGAATTCTTTTCACAATAACTTCCTCGTATCTTTAAACCTGTAAGATTTTTTCTTGTGGCTTGTGGGCAGCACAACATGCTGTAAACACATCTTTAATGTTATTCCCTCATAAACTTGATATGGCAGCAGATATCCAGCAGATACGGGGTGACATTATCATCTGGAGTCATATTTCTGGCCATCTATCTCTAATATTCACCCAGCAGCTCCTGAGGGAAATATATAGCTCTTTAGCTGCTGGATGTTTCACTTGCTTCAGTCGGTAATCGCTAACTTTGTCTGCTGAGCAGATAGCATACAGGGGATTTTACAACTTCTTGCTGAAAACAGTTTTCTGTTGTGGCTGAAAATGGCGCTAATGGGAGTGACGGGACTGAATCAAGCTAAGTTTGCACTCCATACAAGTAAAAAGATGTTAAAATGCAAAAGGAGAGGGGTGACTGAGTACATTTACAAGTACAACTTCACATACATGAACAGTTTTTACATTCATTAATAGCTTTTACCGAGTTGATTTTGTAGCCTCGAGCTTATGAAACCTTAAAGAAAAGCTACGGTTTATCACAACTTGGTTTTTACTTTTGTACCTTATGGCTTTGATTCTCTCAGTTATCCACACATTTTACTCAGCAAAGTAATTACTGAGATCTGGGGACACGGCACCATTTTCAAAAATGAGATCCAACGGGTTAACAAGCGGTCAGACGACCAGGCAGATAATTATTACAACCACAGGTTGGTCTAAATTATTGGATAGAGAAAATAAAGGAGAACAGTGACATTATTATACAAACTGTCAGTCACAGTTGCACATTAGCCTCTCTGTTCAACTTTGACCCACTATATTGGTCATAATTGTGCAGACTCATGGGTGAAGATAAATTATAAGCAAAATTATATGTGTGCTCACCTTCAATTTAACATCCAAATAAAGGGGTTTAGATAATGTAGATCAATTGTTCACTTGTTTTTACAACACTGAAGCTTACTGATGTGACAGGAAGTTTATGATGTTCATTCTCTCAGATATTTTATTTACACATTTAAAGTCAGAGTCAAAAATGAGTCTCTGGTATTTTGTGCCATTTATTGTATTCACAACTCTCCATGACAACTAATCCTCCAGACAAGATATATATACAAACAGTCTGCTTGTAACAATTACATGTTTTCTTTCTGCAAAAAAGGAAATGTATTATTTCTAAAATAAATTCCTTAAAAAGACATTAAACCCTTCTTAAAATACCAGAATCTGTGACTATATCCAAATCGACAGTTTTCCTCCGAGACACAAGATGCCTGCTACTTCTAATGTATGTGACTTGCAGCTTAATGTTTTCCCATCACACTTATACGTTTTGATTAAATTCCAAACAGTTTGTGATGTTACAAATCCTTCTCTCATAAAATCAGAGTTTCAGTAGGCGCAGAGAAACTTTCCACTTTTTTTCAGCGGATGAATGTGAAAACAGCACGTACATCATTCTGCTCAGTGAAGCTCAAACATCCAACTGTAGGAACCAAAAAAATAAAACAACTTATGTTTGAGCGGGTGGGGACCTCCAACACCAGGTTAAAATGTTAAGCAGAAAACATTTTAACAACTGTTTCTGTCTTCCATACGCTTTGAAAAATGACACATGATTCACATGACAGCCAGTCATTCCAGCATCCCTCCGTCCTGACAACTTAACAAGAATATGAACAGCACAGAAACACCAAATTCCTGAGTCGAAAATTGCAAAGACCTGTTGCTTGTTCTGCAGGTAAACAGAACAACATAGCTGCATTCCACAGCTTCTCACCTTTGAGGAATTTCCTTGTTGGCCTCAGCTGAAAATGGAACTTTTGTACACAGTGTACAAAAAAAAGACACTTCATCAAAGGGACCAGATCAGTGAAATATGGAGCTACTCCGTGCACTGCCGGCAGTTGCAGGGAATTGGATAAAGGATGATGCATTCCTCTTAGAATCAGAGGAAAACTGGTCGTTTCCATGAGGAAAGCACAGATGCAATCATGAGCTTGCCTATTTCCAGATAAAGTCGCGGTAATAGCTTACGTGCTCTCAAACACGAAATGACACATGTTACAAATCAGGGAGCTTGTCCGGTGAACCGAACTACAACTCATCTCGGGATTAAGGGCTTAAGGGATCAAAGGTTGTGAGTGTGTAAATGCAAGACAGCATGTTCTCTGTATGTGTGCACGAGACGGCATCACTCTCCTCAGACGCATCAATTTAAAATCTTATCACCAGGAAGTAAGAGCAGATCATATGAGCAATTGTGGAACAACCGGCTCTCAGCAGATGCATCCCAGTGATGTTATTGTATCTCAGATCCATTCCACTCATGGCCAGTGATGCCAGACTAGCGGAGGAGCCACCGGCCCATCACATCTATTATTCAGAAAACCATGTGTCGGCAGCTGTTTCCAGGCTCATTAGACTGAGATCAGACAAAAACTGAGGATACAATATTAGTTGTGTTCTGACTTGTGCTTTTAAGACAGACAGGGCAGATGCCAAAGACCTCATCAACCCCACGAAATAATACAGATTAGTGGAGGATGTAGCTGTTTGCGGAGACACTGTCTTGCTTTGTCACATGCCAGAATAATCTCCTGGCACACAGTGTCTCTTTTAAATCTGAGAGGGATTGTATCTGAGGCTTCTCTGTTGTATTTTCAGCGGAAAAATTTCATCCCGAATGATCAATGTGTAGCATTTGTAGATTGTAAATTCAGCCTGTCACATTGTGACTGAGGATGTTAACGCAGAGAATTCAATTTGGAGGTGAGCGGATGTTACAGGGACATAAGCCTTTTTCTTCTGTGTTGTTTGATGAATTTTGAGAGGATCTTGTAAATGAGAAAATTCTTTGTCTGATTTTTGGCACTGTTGTAAACTAATCAAGGGATGTGCACACAAGCAAACAAACACGCAGGATGTCACAGAGGGGTGTGGAGATTACAGAGTGTACGCTTTAGTCAGTATATTTTCAGTGGAACATTTTTGAACGGAACATTTTTGCTGCTGTCTCCATGCGCAGCAGTGTGTTATGCCACTTGTGCAGACCACCATTAAGTAACTCACTAACTGCAGATAAGAACTTTATGTAACCTGACTTTAAAAAAACTTGAACTACCTCGTTAAGATACTAGAACCTCTGCAAAACTGATATGGTGGCTGCAGAATAAAAACACAAATGATAAAGAAATTCCCTTCTTGCTGCTTGTGTTGTGCGGGTTATGGACTTTATTACAAATGCTCTTTGATGGCCCTCCTGTCTCCTCAAACTGCAGAGTTAGCTGGGTAATTAAGGGAAAAGCCCTAATCCCCCCGCTAGTTCTTTCTGGGACGCTCCACCCTGCCGTTTACTGGTATACAGCTGCTAATTAATGAAATACTGTGGACGGGTTACCCAATCAAATCACTGGACACATAAATCAAAGAAAAAAAAGACTTTTTTTTTTTTTTTTCTATGGGATGCTGGCAGCATTATCATTGCAGCCAGTCAGCAAAGAAATAAATAATGTGGAATTAATGTACTAGGCTGCTGACATGTGTTTGAATGTCCCTGGGAGTGTGCTCCAGGCCAGGAATATTTCTATTTGCACAGCTGCTCGCATTATGTATACATGTGTGTGCATGCACAACATCATAATATGGGTTAGGGCAAAAGTTCGCATCTGGGCATGTTTTTTTGTATGCGGCTTGGTACATATATACATCTTTGTGGCACTCGCGCTGCTCAGTTGCACAAAAGGTTGGCCCCATTAACCAGATTCATTTAAGGGATTGGATGAACGTGGAGGGACAGATAAAAAGAGAGGGGACTGAATCCATGACAGCCAAGAGGGAGAGGGGAGATGAGACAGGCAGAGTGAATGACAGACAGCTGTGTGGGACAGTAAAGAGACCCGAGAGGAAGAGAGCAACACAGAGAGAGAGAAAAATAAAGGGAGATGAAGGGAAGTAGCAAGAGAGGAGAACAGGCACAAGGGAGAGACAGAAAAAGAGGGAAACAGGTAGGCGGCGGAGGAAGATTAATAAGTGAGACAGGAGGAAGTAAGGGGATATGGATCTGGGATCTTGTTGTAAAGGATAATGGCTCTCCTCTCCTCTCTCCTCTATTGCTCACTGAAGGACACATAAGTGGCGGTGGGCAAATATGTATCAGAGTCTGGGCAGCTTAGGCAATTTCATGGAGCTAGAGGAGATGATGATAATCCAGTTAAATTGAAAAATGGGAATGTCTATGGATCCTCGTTCATCCTGTAATTAATCCTTTCTTACATTCATACAGCCAGATAGTTTATATGATTAGGATTGACTGAGGATAATGCTCCCCCTGCCTGCTGCCCTGCTGAAACGACTCGCAGCCCTGAAGTGCAAATGAACGCTAATTTTAAGCTTTACATTAAACAAAATAGGCCCGTATGTGTATGGCGGAGTTTTAAATGTGCTTCAGTGATGCTTGGCCATGAATAAATCATCACATTTTGCAGACTTTGTTTAATGGAACAGTTAAATGGAGTGTCACCGGAACAAGAAGAGCTGTATGGTTTCATACGGTGTGTTTTTTTGTTTTATTTTTTGCTTTTGCTGTGTTACATTTAAGGACCCACTTTGATTGGGGAAAGTGTAATTTAGGGGAAAACTGCCATCCCCAATTCATTATGACTGCACATATATTTAGCATACAGTAAAGAAAAGTGTAGCCTCGGGGGTCAAGGGTAAGAACTGAATGTCCTAACTTACCAAAAAATATGTCCAACTTGCTTAAACTTAGGCAAGAATGTAAAGCCAATAGAATAGGTAGAATGCTTGCAAGCACATCAGAAAGACACCAGTGTGCACAACGAGACTGCAAGTCTGTTCAAGGCACAGCTGACTGATGTGTGCTTATGCCACAACTAGGATTCTTTTCATGCATATACAAATAAAAGAGGGAGAAGGAGAAGTTCTGGAGGAGAGGGAAAAAAAAGAACACAGGTCAGGGCGTATTATGCAACATGAGACTTAGAAGACATCATCAAGGTTGGAACATTCAGTGCTGTTTGCAGTTTGAGTTGCAAAAAAAAAGAAAAAATTCTAGCATTCAAATTTCTGCCAAGCAATTCAATTTACTTTTCATTCAATGTAATTCAATTTGACGCACATTTAAGAATAAATGTAATCCAGGTACATTAAATCGAATTGATGCACGCACTCCTTTTTAATTTGCTGTCACTGATCCAAAGATGTAATGACAGCATTACCTTGTTTCACAAAAATAAGGGCCAAATCATCATTCTAAGAAAAAGACAGTATTTGAAGTTTTTACAGCCCAGGCAAAATTAAAGCAGCTCTACTTTAGAGGTATTGCTGCAAAGTAGCTGAAATTGATGAGCTGTATCTTGAGGAAATCTTTTCTGTACAAAATATAATCTCTCTCCACTCATTTGTGTCTCGCAGAAAGCAGAATGGACATTATTTCGATTTATTAAGGACAACAACCTCTTAGAGAAGCTGCTTAAGGATTGCCAGTGGGTAACGCTTTACTAAATCTAAGGACTGACATTTTGAAGGTCTGACCCTTCTGAAGGGTACATTTATCTTTCCAAAAGCATCACACACTCGTGGGGCCACTGTGCTCACTATCTCAATCTCTATTTTAGTCAGGTACTGTAATAATGGAAGCCTCTTGAAAAGGGAGGTTTGCTGCTTTTTAAAGTGTTTTGAGCAAAGAATTGGCCTTTCAATGAGCAACTGATTATTTATATGTCATGATCTCAGGTACTTTTCAGACTTCCTACTTTTTACTGCTTGTCAGGTTCCAGACATACTTAAAATATGTAACATTTACACATTAAAAAGGCTAAAAAGGACTCTATTTTTATTATATATTTTGCTTTCCTACAACTTATGTTATTTCCAACAAAGTTTTATGTTCTGTTTTGTATCCAGTAACTTAGAATCCTAATGATAAAAGTGTATTTGCATAGATGCTTAAGAAAGGTGTATCCCAATATGAAAATTAATCACATATGTTATGGAAATCAATTCATTGTCATAGGAGCTGTAAAAACTCACCTTTGTCAAACATTAGCTTTGGCTAATTTGTAGGCTATAACTAGTGGAAAAGCATATATAAGAATTTATGTACCTGAAATGGGCAAAAAGAACACAGCTAGTTCACTATGAAGCACTACATGAAAATTGTGTGTCATTACAAGCTGGTATCAGAGTGTCATTAAGAAAAAAAAAACAAATTAGTCAAATCCACATTTCAAAAATGTATTTTGTACAGTTCCTTTAGACAATTAATTATTATTTACAATGTAACCTATTAATTCAGTTCATGCTCACGTATCTTGTTGACACACTCTGAGTAGCAATTTAAGCCTCGTTATTCAACCTGAGTACCTGGAGACAAACCTTTGTTTCTGCTCTGCTTATTGTCCATTAAATGTATCTATGCTTTTACATCCATGACTTTGATAGAGCAATACATTTTCATCCCAGCTCTTCAAGTATGGCTGCTCTAGTCTCCTGGCACATGATAGGTTTATGGGAATTGGTCACTATTTGATTAGGTTTAGGCACCAAGTATAATTTGGTTAAGGTTAGGAAAAGATCTGTACATTGTTGTCACTGCAAAACCAACTGAGTTTGGTTAAAACAACTTGGTAAAGATTTAGAAAAACACTGTTAGTCTGACACTTAAGAAATTTTTAGTCAAGTGTGTGACCAGCTACTTCAGCCCGCCCTCTAGGGATATGTCACTCTTTCTACTATATCATGTGGAAAGTTGCTAAGTGTCGAATATCAACACTGATGCCTTAAAATTGGAGTTTGTCAAAAACCCGCTGAGTCTCCTAAAGAGCCTAAAGACACCTTCTGTGCCTGTATGAGACGCCAAGGTGCATAACAAAGCCTTAGTGTTTGGCATCCAGTGGCAGATATTACATATTTAATAAAAAAAAATAGTTTTCCAGCAATATGCACCATATGTCCATCCTGAACAGTTATTAATTGTAATTACAATCATTAAAAGGAATCAAGAAATAGTGGTAATTGAAGATTATGAACACTTAGACACGTGAAAGTGGGACCTGGATTTGTGAAGCCCCTCAGATTTGAGCATAAGGAAAATGATTACTTTTAGTGCTGCACTGCACATCTGCAGAAAGTCAGGGACAGAGCATCCCTGCATTCTTCAGTCTCTGTGGTGAAAGTATGTGGTTTCTCTGGCAGAAAGGACGGCCAACTCAGAAATCTCCTTGTGGAGTGCCCTTAAGCACTATAACAACAGCGCTGGAATAGCTGTGAATGTCATTGAGTGGGACTGTTGGAGCCTTGACTTATAAACCTCTGCAGCCGCTGACAAAGGCAAAGAGTAACAACAGTGTGAAGAAGACGGACTGAGGAGAAAGATGAAAGGATCAGAACATTTTTAAACACTGCTGTCGATGCGGTGGATGCTGCTCAGCTACTGAATCAACACTCGTCTTTCAGCACACCGTGATTTCTCGCTTGCTACAATTGACTGAAACAGCCAAAAATATGACTCCTTTTACTCATTTATTCCCGTGAGCAGCCTGATACGACTGCTCACATCCACTGCATGCACACACACACACACACACACACACGAACACACACACACTCACAAACAAGCAGTATTTCTGAGCTGGACCCAGGGTGGATGAAAATGAGATGGAGAATAACATTATTTATTTATTAAGCCAAATGGAATTTCAAAATGAGGAGCTGAGTCGATGGCTGGCCAGTGCTCCCTGTGTCAGAAATAATCACTGATTCTGATCAAATAAAGGTAGTTGTTTCGAGCTTAAAAAGACCAAATTGATGGAGAAACAGCGGAAAGAGCGGGAACAGAGCCGTGTGCACTCAAGCAGCACAGAAACGCTACACTCTGTTTACTTGCACTCTGATGATTCCATTAATGTTAATTTAAGTGAGGAATCAAAAGAGGAAATGGAATATTTTTGGAAGCCCAGAGCAGGGTTTATTTATCTAAATTGTGTTTTTAGGAATAAATAATCAGGAGAAAGTTAATCCTTGTGTGGATGGGGTGAATATTTGATACAGATTGACAGATTCCTAAACTGACAATCATGTCAAAGATAAGACACAATGTAATTAAGAGAATGCCTTGTTTGTCCAGTGAGTATCCTTTTGATAAACATATGTAACTTGTCTTATTTATATGCGATAAAGGACAAGATTTAAACATGGCTTTAATTTACTCATGGGATCACTCTAAAATCCCAGATTGACAAACATCTGGGATGATCTTTGCTCCATTTGTGACAACCTCTTTGCAGCCAAATGCTAACAGATTGATTTTGTTGAGTGCTTTTCAGCTTATTTTCTATTAACATGTAAGCAGGGAAAT
>JAUZTA010000014.1:8132449-8143458 GCA_034780835.1 Ctenochaetus striatus | reverse complement strand
GGCGGTGATGATGATCCAGAGGTCCCAGACAAACTGGACCAGCGTGAACACTTCCGGGTTGGTAATGTGGGGGAAAAATGCCTCAGAGTGGATGCAGTTGGTGCCTTTTTCTCACAAGGACATATCAGCGAAAAAGTAAGCAGAAAATACCAATCACTCTGTTTTTTTAAGGTGTTTTTTTTGTGTTTCCAAACATATTTTTTGAAATGTTTGGGTGTCACTTGTCTCTAGGTTGTCAAGGCTCAAAGGAAGATAGCCTGAAGACTGGGAAGAGCACCCTTCACTGGATCAGCTGTCAGTTAGTCAGTCTGTTGCCACTCGAGACCCGACTTACTCCGGTCTGAGACTGTGGAGTTTGAACCGGCATCGCTGCAGCTCACTCCCGCCACAAAACATAAAAGGAAGGCACAGTGTACTTCAAGTGGAAGGAAACAGCTGTTCCTTGTGGATGAATGATACAAGTGGACTATGATTCAGGTTGCTGCATTGCTGCAAGTTCAAATACGAAACTTTAAACTGAACAAGTACCAGGACTGTGAAAGAAAGTGGAAAGAACTTGCTCTCAGTCAGAGTGCCATGTGCTACCCAGTGTGACATCTCAGAGGAACTTGCTAAGAGCAGAAAAAAAATGTAGATCTAATGCATACTTAATCCCTCACAGACCCCCTTGTTTCAACTGTTTGTCCTCTTTAAGTTTTCCAGAATGCAGAATGCATTGCGAGCTTGCAGACTCATTCATCCTGGAGGTTTATTTCAAAATGTGTGTCTTGAGGTCATATTGTGTGTCTGCTTCAGGGATGTACACAGTCTCAGGAGCGCAGTTAGGAGCTCATGCACCGGCAAGACATGACGCTGACACTGGACACGGGCTGTGAAACTACAGGATATTAAATATAACCCTACGCTTCTCCTTAAGCTCTCTCATAAATCAGGGGCGCCATACAACACTTGCCACACTCTTCACTGTGATACTGAAGTATTAACATATCTAAGAATTTTTCCTTGATACAGTATGTGTTCTGATAATCTTTATTACATTATTAATTTGGGTATTAATGTGGAATATTAAATTTTCATCCGGAAATTAAATTTTCTCAACTTAAGGTTACCAGTAACAGATGAGAAACGACAGTAGTGACAGTTGTGTTCGCAGCTGGTCAAATGTGTCAAACTGTAACGAGTATGACTTGTGTCAAAAGCTGAAAGGTGATGTGAAGGAGAACCTCAAAAGATGCGCGTCAGATTTGACTTTTTTTTTTAAATCCTCTCTCCTTTTCAACCTCTGGATACCTCAAGCTTATTGTGTGCACGTGCCAGGTTAAACTGCCATTAAAGCCAATCAATGTGTTCCTCTGGACTGTGATAGGCTGCGGCTGCAGTCAGAATGACCGTAATGAATCAAACTTAGCTGAGTTTGACCTCTCCTCAGGGCACAGAGCATGCCAGTGTGTGTGTGGGTGTCAATGGATGTGTGGCACGGTCGATGAAGGCCCTCCCACAGTCCATTACCACTACCTCCCTCAAACTCGCTGCAATGGCAGCTACAATGCTGTAGAGTACAGAGATGAATGTTTACTGTCTAAAATGATCAAGATAAATGGCTTTCATAAAAACATGACTATTTTTACTTATAATATATTGAAATGATCATTATAAATGTGCTGAATACAGTAAACACAGTTTAGAGGACAGCCTCTTGACATGAGAGCATGCAGGTTTTCTTCTTCATCAATTTGACTTAAACTCACCATCACTCTATTTAAACCCCGTTTTCTGAGCTCTCCAAGTTCTCAGTGACTTTAGAGCAACAGCAGCTTTCACACAGAGAATAACTGACACCATCAGGTCGATCCTAATGTTCAAAGTTGTGTCAACAAACGTGAGGCGTAACATTATCCGTTTATGTGGTCTGCGTGCTCCTAATTTGTGTGTAAATTCATTTCAGAGCCCCGAGTGTTCATCAGTTGTTAGTTAGCAGTCATGAAGTACAAGATGTACACACGATGTAATCTTATGAATTAATCAGCACTCTAACTGGCACAGTCTGGCTTGGAATAGCTCATGACTGCCAGTCACTTATCTCAGTCACTCTCTTGTAATAAAATCTTTTGCAGATGTTAACCTACTCTATCAAATTGTACTACTTTTATAATTATTTCAACATGTTTTTTCTCGAGGATATTTTTTTTAGCAAATTTGAAACTTTTCTTGAATTTTTTTAAATTGTCAAAGTAAAAAACAGCCCTCTTATGCGCAGGCTGGTTATACTCTCGATCGTGAGTTCACATGCCTGTGAGCATGCTGGAATTATAACTCAAGCACACTAATTGACCCCATCTGTAGTCTATAATTCAGTTTATAGCGAGGTGAGAGGAATCCAGGATGAGCTATCTGGGTGACCCAGATGACCCAGGCTACCTCATGAAGACCTGGAGGTTTAAACAACCATCCTTTGAAACAGTGTGACACTTTGAAACTTCCTTACAGCCAGCGTTTCTGCAGCTAACGACACACCCTCTAAACCATCGTAACAGAAACCTCGTGGATACAAATCCGCATGCCTTGTGTTGTATTTGTTATGTTAAGATGTTACAGTATTGGAAGGACGTAACGCACAGTCGATGTGCTCTAGAAAATTCCTCCGCGGTGCGAGCTCCCTGAAGCTTTTTTGACTGTCCCAGATATGGCTTCCCTCTCTTTCCCTCGTAAAACATTTACAGCACAGACTGTCCTGCCTTCTGCCGGGGAAACTATGCCAGACTATGATGGTAATTCCACTCTAGCTGTCTGTCATTGCTTTATCAGGTCAGACTCACTGCTCCAGGACGGTCTCTCATTGCCGCATCGTTCTTGCCCTCTCTCGCTCATAAATATGTTGCTGTTGTGTGTTAATGCTCGAGTGCTCAGAGGATTAGACATACAGTTGATTATGACATATGGTGCTCTAGTGACATTTGACAGCTGAATTCTCAGTTAGTTGTGGGAGAGTAACTGAGTACTAGAACGGCAGAGTCTTTAGTGTAGATCGCCGTACTAAACAGCCTTGTGTAGAACTTGGTTGCACCTTGGCAGGGTTTTATAAATCCATTATCCAATTTATTCAGGAAAGTTTAGTGGTTGGTTGTTCAAAAGTCAACCACTTTGCACCCGACTGAAATATCTTAGCAACATTTTGAAGGGACTGACATGAAATTTTGTACGGACGTTCATGACCTCAGACTTATAAAGCCCTCTTACCTTAATGATCATCGGTTTTCCAATTAAATTTAACATCTTTTAAGGGGGTATTCTACAAAATGTGCACTTTGATTGGTCACAGAAAACTTCCCTGAGGACAGTTTGAGATCAAAACAGACCTGTGAGCTCTGGTTTGTTCATCTGCTCATTTGCCTATTCAGATTTAAGCCTTTGTACTTCCTCACGGAAAGGATTTTCAGCTGTTTGATTTGTAACTACTTGTTAGGTTTAACTAATCAGATAACTGGTCACCATAGTGTGATGCAGGTTGTGTTTCTCCAAAAGTTGACTGCTTCAGCTTGCAGGGCTGCTGCATTTTTTATAGTTCTGGAACCTCCTGTTATCCTGCACTGCCGCTGCCTAAACACGCTGCCTACATTAAAATGAATGAGAGAACTTGTACTTTCACCTGAATGCCTGATTTAGTCTGAAAAGGACCTAATTACTGTTTCACTAGTATCTTCATGATTTGTGGTTTTAAGTCAAATAGCATCATCAAAAGTCTTATCTAATGCTGTCTATCAAAAGTTGAATGAGCCATCATGACGCCTGGCATGGACAACCATGTTAAGCAAAAATCCCTTTTCATCCATCACGACATGAAGAGCAGCTATGAAACTTCCTCTGGGCCTCAGTCTCATGTAATGCTAAATTTAATGATACAACAATTCAACTGAAAACCAAATGAAATGAAAACCAAATGCAGTCTTTTGGAGCTGTATTTACTGACAACAGTTTTAGGAAGTGTTCCTGAGACAAAGGAGTAATATCCTTTCTAAAATGAGTTTTTTGATGATTCCTCTGTGTAATATTCTGAACTAAGCGGGTGAAAATAGCAAACATTAAACATTCTCTTACGCTGTATATATATATTTTGAACAGTTCTGTGTTGCATTGACAGCACTTTTGTTATGCATTGAAATCATTTTGTCATTTAATACATTGTATTTGAAGCAATTCTATCTGGGAACGAGTAGAAAATCAATACAAGGGGAAAACACTTTGAAGCTTTTCAAAAATCCTTTGATACCTCAATATGGTACAGTCTCATTGAAGGTGTGTTACTGCACACAGATGATGATCTTTTCATCACAGCTGAAGATTAAATTTTACTCTTATTTCCCAGCTGACTGGATGCAGCTATATATTGTGTGTCAAAATACCTACAGTACCTACTTTTACAAAGACAATAAGCCCAAACTGAACTCACATGTGCGTCATCGAGAGCATGAAGACAAGAAAACTTAAACTTCAAATGAATCAGATTCTTTGTCCTGTGAAACTGGCAGAAAGCCAAGTGACCCCCCCCACATACAATTCAAACAAATGAAACTATGAAACTTTATACACATTTTTACACTTTTAACACAGACTTCTGAGGTGGCCAGTCAGTCTGCTGCAGGTCCACTAATATCAGCATTTCTTTATGGCTTTTGTGGTTTTATCCTCCATCAGTGATGTGAACATTACGAGAGTCAGAGTTCACCAGCGGGTGTAGGAGAAGAGAGGGTACTGGCTCCAGTCAGCCCCATGGCTGTGGTGGTGAGGATGGTGGTAGTATCCATGCTGCTGGATGTTGTGCTCAGCTGTGGTAAGTGGATGAGGTGGAGGGTGGATGGGGGTGGGTGCTGCGTCTGCGTCATTGGAAGGTAATTGAAATCTGCCGTACTCTGCAGATCTGGAGAAAAGACAAAGATGTTGCAGTTACTTTTCATGCATCGTCGAGCTTGCTGCTCATGTATCTTAATTCAGTAAGTGTTTGCGGTTGCAAAGGTGTGAAGTGCACAAACTCCTGCCTCCTTGTTGGTGTTGTTGCATTCAAATTTGCTTATTTTCTTTGAGTTATATGTTGTAAATGTTTTATTTTCCTTGGCTAAGTCTCCTCAGATTTCATCTGGTCCTGGATGTCTTTAATCATACCTGTAGGGCTGGTACGCCATGGATGCAGGCACCATCTGTTCTTCGCCGCTGTAGTCGTACTCGTGCAGCTCCAGGGGCTCAGTGTGTAGGCTCTCAGATGGGTCCTGCTCCAGAGCCCAGACTGAAAGGTCACCCCCCTTCCATGAATGCTGGGAGGAGGCCTGAGCCTTCCTTGCTTGCACTGACTGAGAGGTGGAGGGCATCCTCTGCAGGCCTGAAAGGGAAATACAGTGTTTAATAGAGGCTCACAAAAAGTGTGTAGACACTGGAACATTGGCTGTAAGAGTAAAAACTTGAAAATAACTTACTTGGGGGGCTGTTGCAAGGAGCTTTCCTGTCCTGGTCGGCTCTTTTTGCAGGAGGGCTTCTGTTTGAACGACACCTATAAAAGAACAGAGCACTTAAAGCATTTTTTTTTTACATTTTTCTCCCCATTCAAGTACAATTTAGCCCTTTTAGTCTTACCTGTTAATGTTGGTTTTCAAGAAAAAAAACATAGCTAAGATGATTTTTATCTAGGTATGGTGGCTGTAAATGTCTGTCTGATTTAAATAAGGATGCATTGAGTTTAACATATCAAAACTAGTTTGGAGTACTTGTCAAGGTGACTTAAAACTGCAACACAATCAGTCTATATTAAAATGTAATTCCTACCTTTTGCTGTGTGAGTGGGTTCCTCCCTCCCTGAATCCCTTTGCAAAGGGGTTGTGGTCAATCTTCAATTTGGTGATCTTTCAAAGGGAAAATAGTTCAAGTTATCAAATGGAGGTAAGTTTCAGTCAAACAAGAATATCAAAGCTTTTATACTGGGTTAATGTTGTGTAAAGCCGTTGAAAATGTTCATACCTTTGGGTTTTGATATGCAGTCACTGCAGTGAAGGTCGTCTCTGGGAAGGAGAAGGTCTGAAATGGCCCCCAGCGGACAGTGTAAGGACTGTCTGCCTGGGTAACATGAAACCTGGGGTAGTAGCGATGCATCGAGTGCAGGATGATCTGAAGCAGAGTGAGCAACACACACATTAGGCAATGCAGACAGATAAACATGATTTTTTTTTTTAATCTGTAAGAAAGGTGTCTTACGTGGCCATGCTGGTCCAAAGTATTGTTGGTGAGCTTCATCTTCAGGAAAGACAACGATTGCTTCATCCAGTGACTCCCTGGGGCAGGAGAGTCTGGGTGCATGTATGTCCGACAGGGGGGCTGGGGCTCTGCCTGCCCCGCCACCTCCCACTGCTCCTTTTTCCACTACAGAGAGGGGGGGGATGGAGAGATGAAGGTTACCAGGTGTAAGACCAGGGGGACATGTTTAATTTAAAGCATAAACATACTCATGTCTTTTCGTAATAAATAATGCAATGGCAGAGAGTGGTGGTGCATGAAAACTTTTGTTGGGAGGGTTCTTTACTTTGTGCACATTCTTCTATCTTTCTGATCACATTTGCAATACATATATATTTTTGTATGAAAAACTCTTTAAAAAATCTGAGTGTCAACAAATTCCACACCACAAGAAACCTTCCTCAGTGCTCCCCTGCAGTGCTTTCCCTCCATTATGTACCTCATTGTTTTCAAGTGTGTGCTAAGAGCAAGATGTGTGACCAAATGGGCCACAGCAGCTGATGTAAGAGCTGTTGAATGTATGGATGGCCGGCTGCTCCCTCTTTCACCGATTGCGAATAAGGCTGGATGCTAATTGATTGGGCCTCCAGCCGAGAGTGCACAAACAGGAAGCAATGAAAGGCTTTGAAATGCAGCGATGGACGGCCCGGAGTGGGCAGGCCCCTGTCTGGCTGCAGACTGCTGTGTTTTGCATACTGCAATCTGTTGCTTTGACTCCCCAGCAGACAAAGCACAATATGGAAAGCGACAGAAATAACAGAAATGTGAAAATTTGATATCTAAATAACATGTTGTGTTGATCCCAGCTTTGCATTTAAATTTACCTTGTATTTGAAGTTGTCCACAGGAACCATGTCCACCATGATGACATAATTGGCGAAAGGTTGGAGCCCAGATATGCTGACGCTGCAGTGGGGAAACATCCTCCTGAAACAAATTTATAAAGACATGAGTCAGCAAATGATTTCAAAGTTTTTGGGGAAATGACATCAAATCCTGTGGCGTGCAGTCAAAGCTTCTGCTCTGCATCTGTAGCATAAACAATTCTTGTAGGTTCTGGCCTTCATGATAAATGATTCAAAGCACACTTTGTTATATAGAAGGAGCAGTGAAATGACCTGGGAGCATGCATGTGGACTTCATTTATAAGCTGACTATCAGTGCGTGCTTTGTTACCTCCCATGCTTTGTTATGATCATCTCTGTTCCGATGCTGTGGAAGGACTTCCAGAGATCTGCGTTCTCCAGGGTCATCCTGATGCAGCCCTGCTGGTATGAGTCAGCTGCTGGAGGGGGCCGCGACATGCTTACATTCGATTTGTAGTCTATGGAGAGAATGTACACATGTTAAGGTTGCACAATATGAAAAGTATTTACAGAATGTATGGCTGGTTTGTGTCAGTATGAAGGCTACAGAAACCAAAGCAGGACAAATATGTTCTCACAAAGCATGCAAGACTAGAGACATCACAGCTCTCTGTGAGCAGTTTCACTCAAAATGTTTAATAATAAAATATAAAGGTACTTTTGTACATCCCAACTTTATTCTCAACATTTCTTTTTGTATAAATTAATAATATAACAGCATTTTAATATTACAATACTCATACTGTGGGAGAGATATGCCTTTTTGGGGTGGAGAGTACTCTGAAGCAAAGCAAATAAAATTACTCTTCAACACTTATGGCCAAACTAATTTTGCAATTAATAACCTTTAACCTCAACTAAAGGAATCGTCACCACACATGTCATGGTTCCTTGCATACGCATGCAGCATTGAATATTACATATTCTTTAGACTTACCTGAGATGTGTTGCATGTTCCTGTGTCCTCCTGTTGTCACCACAAAGGCACAAGTTCTTGATCAAAGTGCTGCTTTCAGGTGCTCTAACTGCGGTCACACACACTGGGGGTCTCTATCTTTGAAAAACCTGCGCAATGAACTTGATTGGTCTTCACAGAGGGGGTGGGATCTGAACAGCTAAGGGGTGAGGGGTGTCCTCAGAGCAAAGTGAGGGGGCAGGTGAGAATTTTACCTTATTTTTAGTTGAAGCTTCAAGTTTGGTGTGTTAATGTCGTCTCCTTTCATTAGTAACATGTACATGAACATTTCTGCCATGTTGGGATCAAAATCTTTTTTTAATCCTAACAAACCGCCAATGTTTGACTGCAAATAGACAATTGAGCAGAAGGTGCAGAGAAAAAGTTGATTAAATTTGACTGTAAGACCACAAATTTAAAAGATCTCTTGTAGATGAGAACACAGCACACTATTTAATTAGTGTATGTTTTAACAGACTATTGTTATAAGTGACCGTTATCTTTTATGTATTTAAGAGTAATTACAACAAAGGCTTCTATGGTTTTGTTGAAGCCACGTAAAACCCTTACAGTAATAATCTTCCTGTGACTTGGGGTGAACGTAGTCGTGCTCACTTGTGTGCCAGTCATTCACTGTAAATGTACTTAGTCTGAAATGCATGAAAGGCATTTTTTACAGAGGATTCACTCTTCTTGAGTCCATGTTGAGGGACAGTGAGCAGAATTTCAAAGTGCCTGGGGGGATGGAAGAGCAGACAAACAGGTCCCTTCCTGGCAACTTTGGTTGTGTATTGAAAACAAGTCAGGAGATTACAGAGGTGATTTGAAGTTGGGGTGTAGCCTTGACAATGGTGGACAATGCTGCTGATCCTGTGAGGCCATTTGGCCTTACCCCCCCTCACCCCCAGCCTTTTAATGCTACCTGAAGTACCCTGGGAGGAGAACAGGCCCTGTGATGGAGCCAGCAGTTAGCAGCCCGTTCACATGAAAGACCGATGGGAGGGCGGGAAGAGGAGCAGTTTGGATGATGTTCAGAGTTTACATCCCAATGAACCGAGGCCTGCAGAAATTTCAAACCGACACAACCTCATTTGAAATTCTAGAGAAGATTTCAAAAGATACAAAAAAAGGGTGCATTTTGAGGGCATTTTGTGCTTTAAATGTCACATGTATTTCCATTTGCTGTAATGGTGCAGCCACAAAACAGGGGAAAAAAGCAGTGATATGAATATTTCCATTAGTGTGAGCATTATAAGCTGGTAGGAAAAAGCTGATACAGAATATATATGACAGAATGGAAATCTGCAACCTTAATGCCACTTCCAGGAAAAAGGAACAAAGGCAAGATGAGAGCTTAAAAAAATCCCCCTCTCTTAAGACTTATAATAGTATTTGCAAAAGTGATAACCTCACTTTCTTTAGGAAACATATTTATATTTATATTTATATTTATATTTATATTTATATTTATATTTATATTTATATTTATGTAATTATATCTGAAAACATAAACAGTTTATAATTCAGCTGATTTCAAGCGGGTAAAAGTTAACTTACCAAATACTTGTGTTTTATAAATTGAGATAATAATTTAGTCAATACGCTTTTAAAATAGAGGTCTAGAATAAATCATGTGGACATGTTTCACTTTAAAAATCCCACAGACACGAAACCAGATGCCCAAAATCTATTTCAATGGCTTGCACAGACTTTTTTAGAGGGCTGCTTTTATGCTTTAAGTTTTCAACAAAGTGGACTCTGAGCAAACCAGAGTGGCACTGGTTGAATGCCCAAAATATCCATATGTTCACATAAAGGAAACAAGATGTCCAAATTTGTTAGGCTGAGCTATCCTGAGCACTGACAGCTTCACCGGGAAGGTCAGACGCTTGGATTTGTTTGACCTGAATGCTTCATCACCCTTTCAGACCTCAGGGAATTCAGATTTGGGAAGAGATCCAGAGCAGCTAATACTCATTTTTGCCCTTTGCTGCTTTGTATTAAACTCGCTGTCAGGAGAGACTGAACCAATCATGACTGAAAACCTCTCAGCCATGAAAACTACTGCAACAGAATTATCTTCAAAATTGTTCTTGCTCTTCTGCATGTCTTAAGTTTGGTTTTACTATTTTATACTGGCAAATTTAATCTAGTGCTTCTTTTAGATATTTGGCTCAGCATTAATGGTGTTTGTGCTGCTGTATTTAATTTGAAAAAAACACTGACAGCTTGTTGAATCTGTGTCTCAAAAAGGTATTACTTTGCATGGGTTTGTAGAAACTGTACATTCTTATTCTAAACTATATGATATGTGCCTGAACAGAACGATCCACCTCCTCTGAGTTCACGGCGCTCTCAGAAAGAACAGCTCCCTGTCTTTATGAAGCCTTTCCGCTGCAACTGTAGGCATGTTGAAACATTTCTCCTCAGCTTAAATCAACTTCACGCTCGAAGATGGAATTCAGTCTGTTCCTGCCTGCGGCATGTGTCACCCCTGCAACTATGCTACAAAGCCAAGGTCATGTAGAAGAAGACATGTCTCACATCTGCCCCTGCAAGTGGTGTTTTAGAACTACAAGAAAGTGTTTGGAAACGTAAATGTCAATGTTTCATGTTTGATTTCAGGTCTTTTGTCTCCACAGTTTAAATGTTATTGTTTGCAATGGCTCCAGAAGTAGAGTGAGCTGCAAAACTCTGCCTCTGCTTTCTGTAATGCATCAGTTCTGCTGCAGTAAAAATATCTCTCGGTACAGGAAGTCTTGTGGTTTCGACAGTTTTGTCAAGTAAAACTAAGCTGCAGCTGTAGGATGCAGTGCATGACCCTGGTGGCCATGGTGGTGGTGGTATGGAGACGTAGCTCTGTGATCTGCCCCCCCCACCAACCACTGGATGTTGTAGATGTTGTGGGTGAG
>JAUZTA010000014.1:8113995-8129491 GCA_034780835.1 Ctenochaetus striatus | reverse complement strand
GGATGGTTATATAATTTAAGAATGACATAAAAAAGTGAGGGTCACTTTTAAAATAGCAGCAAAAACATATTACGGACTTAACCTACCAGTGGATGCATATCAGGAATGAAAAGTACCATTAAACTAACGACAGACAATAAAAAAGCCGATGTTACTAGTCTGACCTGCTCAAAAAATAGTCTCCTTTTGCATATTTTCATGGTCAAGTCAGTTTAAACTGATATTATGGTGTGTGGGTGCTTGTGTGTGTCAGAGAGCCACTGTAAAGCTGATGGTTAGTAACTGATGCTGTTGCACTGAGTGAGGTCTGATGCACTGAAGTTGCATGCCAGGGGGCAGTCTGTAAAATGCATGACTGCCCAAAAGGAGCGAAATCAGCAGTTTATCTCATTTGGCTTTTTAAGAAGGACAACTGCAAGCTGACGATCTGCTCAGCTGTTCGAATGACAAACTTCAGTTTTATCTCGAAGCAGGAAAAGGAAGGAGTCGTATCAGAAGCTGGATCAACAGTGCAGAGGTTAAGAGAAAGATTTCCTGTGTTAGAGGCATGTAATCATCTCATCCCCTGTGTTTCCTAAATAAGCCCGCCCTCATGTATCTGACCAACTCCACCAAGTTCACAGCGGCAGAGTGGATTAATACGAGGAGATTGGCTTGTGAATTCATAACACTCAATATGGCTCTGCACTGTGTGTGCAGTGAAAAGGTCAAGGCTGGTGTTGGCAAGCTGCGATTTCAGTCTTACGACCTCTTTCTGGTAGACTGAAATCACAGTGTCTGTAATCTAAAAAGTTTGTTGCCTGGAAACTTGAGCATCTTGCATCCAAAAGGTCTCTAAAGGCAAATGTACAGCTGTATTGCTCATTTCCATTTCCGCAGCTCCCTTTTTATGGGTCAATGGCTATTTGTTATTGTGTATGTACTCTAAAAAATGTGCTTGCCGAAAGCCTATATATTTTTAAAACAGATGTGCGCGGTCCAGAGCAGGAGGGCTCTGCAGAGGGTTGTTTAAACTGTTCAGAATGTCAGTGAGATGAGGCGCCACAGCCTTTTCAGACTGCTGCTGTCTGGGAAGAGGTACAGAAGTATCCTCTGATGTATCACCAGACTACAGGGCAGCTTTTTATCCTCAGGCTTCAAGACTCCTCAACTCATCCTTGACTATAAATGATAGTTTACTTTTTAATGCCTGATTTTATTCATCCATTTTTCTAATTTTTTTTAACACAGGGACTGCATCTATCATTTTTCTATATGCCCAGTTTTTTGAAAGATGAATACATGAATCGTGTACATTATGCATGAGTTAATGTGTTGACATATGTGTGTGTACAGCTGGTGTATAGTATTCATGTGCAAGATAAAATGAGGTAGGAATAATAAAAATTATCATTGGCTGAAGAAAAGCTGTCCAAATTTTTGTGCATGTATTAACATAGATTGGACTTATGCTTAGGTAAGCAAAGCTAATTGTTTTCAGCCTTTAGAGATGTAACTGCCAGCTACTGCATAACATCCACCTCTGCCAAATTCAACACCAACAGTTTGCTTAGGTGTGTGTTTCATACTTTTTTTTTCCTTCCAATTTTTCAAGGTAGGATTATGTGAGTGATGCAATTTGCCCTGACTTTTCACTGTTCCCTTTAGAACCACATAAACTTTATAAACTTGTGTTCACATTTGTGGTAGTTTTCCACTGCTGTGGACGTTTCTGTTTAAATGATTTCAAAATACAAATAATGTAACAGTAAAGGTACAGAGCATAAAGATGAAAAATTTTCTGTGCCGTTAATTTACTACATCTATTCATGAACTTCAAACCCTGCGCGTAACTATATAATTAAGTCAGTTAGCTGAAATGAATGCAAAGTTAATTAAATGTTAATTTTTTTATGGATCCTCACCATCAGACCACCTCATGGCATCGTCCAGGTTTGGTGGCAGCCCCTTCCAAAGCGTGCTGTCTTTAGGGTAGCCCAGGTCCATTCGCCTCAGGTGGTCATCGTAGCGCCAGTAGTGGTTATCCTTGAAAAAATAGGTTTTGTCGTTGTGCAGCCAAACAAAAGCTGCATCCACTCCTTCCAACGGGAGGCCGAAGTCAGTGATTGGACGAGGGTAACCCTCCTCCACGATATTGTCTTTAAACACCCAGTACTTCACACCTGAAGAGGGTGGACAAAAAATAAACAAAACAAAACATCAAAATCTTTAGTTTTATTCATAACACACTCAGAAACTGCACTAAAACTGTACATTTTAAAAGAAGAGAGACTTCAAACATATGGAGGACGCTCCCCTTAAAGAAAACTATTTAGACTTAATTGTGTTCCCGAGCCAATACAAGGACATTTTCTGCTGTAAACATTAAAAATTATCTCTTTTTCTGTGACTTTTTTTGTGAATTTATAACTCCTCTGCCCTATCACAGAGAAAAAAAAAGTCATATTTTCTTTCAACGACCCAGTCACACTGACAGAGAGGTGTGAAATGCCTCTTTTCATTTTGCCACTTTATAGCACGAATGAATCACGCTTCAAAAAGTCTGCAGGTCATCAGCAGTTAAATAAAAAAAAAAGAAAAAAGCCTCTGGACACTGTTGCTGCAAAATGCATCATGTACTAAATTATGTGTATTAAAACTGTTTATTCTGGGCATCAAATGTGATGGAAAAGAGGGTAAGGAAGAATTGAAGAAGAAAAAATGAAATTGTCATAGTGGTTGCTAACTGACACAAAACCAAACCTTGCATACATTTTAAGGCTCATTGCACTTTTTCAATGCAATTTTTGCAATGATGATTATTCTATACCATACCTTTAAAGAAGACTATTTTGTGGTCTCCGGGCCTCTCATACACAGCATCCACACTGTCCAGATTGGTGGGCAGGCCCCTCCAGAAGCGATGGATCTGAGCAGGGCGGAGAGACACCAGGTGCTTCTCTCTTGTTAGTCGCCAGAAGTGTTTTCCTGTTTGGAATCAGGAGGCACAGCATTAAATCAGGACGTTGATAACAAATAATAATGGCTCCGATTGCAAATATATTTATTATCTTTTAAATATTCCTGAAGGGCAAACTTGAGACAGAGCAAATTTAAAAGAACGTAATGAAGATTAACAAGGTTCATGTTGCTGTTGGCATGTTTGTGTAGAGATTTTACACACAGCCACTTGCACTGTGAACGCAAAAGCCCATTTTCAAGGTTGACTAGCCGAGCTTTATAAACTCTTTAATTTCTGTATTTCCTGAAAGAATTAAATCAGGCACAAGTGCAGATATGAACTCATTTATTGTACGTCTTAATCAAAAGGCACAAGCTATTTCTTTTCCTCTGCGGTTTGTCTATTGTTATCTTTACACTTTGCAGAGTATGCCCAAGTGCTCCATGGCTGACTGAACATGAGGGTTCACCCTCTTTCCAAAAACATAACTCTGTGCTTCAGACAGTGAAAGAAACACTACAGGCTCAGTGGAGTGTCTCAAGCATTAGTCCTTGTTTTTTCAAGGTGAAACGTTTGTGGCAGGCAGACACCATCCTGTATGTTACAGGATGATCCAGAACTGCTATTAATTCCAGTGTCTGAAAGAAAAAAAAAGAAAAAACATGCACAGGGCAAAGGGATTCTAACAATGATCCATAAATGTTTCATGTCATCTCTTGTAAGTTCTATAAAAGATTTAAAAGTTGAAAAAAAAAAAAGGTTATGAAATGTCAGAGAAAGTTTGGGGTATTTTGCTAACACTGCTGCTGTGGGTATGTGAGTTTCTTGTTTCTGTTGTCAGTGGGAGACTCCGGGTCATTTCTCCAGAGGGCAAGCATGAAAGCCTGATGTAATTTTTGGACTGGAGTCTCTCAGCAGGGCTCAACGAGCTCAGTTGGGCGTCTAGCATCTAGCCCGCTCTCTCATCCTCAGTTCCTTTCTTTTCTCTTCCCTCATTTAATTTGCTCTGCCCCCTCTGACTTCTGCTCATTTAGCTAATTTCTTTTAATTTTTCCCACGCAGCTCTGTAGCTTTGCGTCTGTCTGTCTGTCTTTTTTTTNNNNTACCTTTGAAAAAGAAGGCCTCCCCTCGTATCTGGGCCACTGCATCAAACTGACTGGTGCATCTGTCGGGGGCATCTCGAGCCAGCCTGAGAGAGATGTGAGGAAAGAAGGAGGAGAGGAGAATGTAAAAAGAGAAAGAAAAGATCCTTTTAGTGAAACTGGACATTAACAATTTAAATCTTTGATGATATCTCTGTACTCAGATGAGTCACCTAACATCTAAAACAATTTATTACATATTTATTCAATTCATAAAGTTTAGTTGTTGCAAAGAACTTGCTCTTATTAAATTAGATAAGTGTGGACCATTTTCCAGATCTTTTTTTTTTGTATCTAAACTCTTTTTATGTTTTTCTTATCAGTCACTGTGAGCGGATGTCTGTGTGTGAGTTGCTCAATTCAGGCCAAGTAAAAGAGGAGATGCTATCGGGCTGACAGGGTGAGGTCCCACAGGGCCTTGATCTCCAGAGTTTTTAAGTGATTTAAAGCACTGACGTGGTCGGCCTGCCAATGATGAAGCCATCAGCACCACAGGGCTCAGCGTGGGAGCCCGCCAGGCCTTATATTAGCAACAAAGGTCTCTATTCAGAGCTCTATTAACACTTCACCACAGCCTAGTGGTCGGTACAGGTGCCCTTGTCAGGCCTAATCCAGGTTTTCCATGCACTGTGACCTGATGGATTCAGTTAGAAATGATTAATGAGGGCAGTGGAAGTGTGAAACCAGGAAGCAAAATGCGGTTAATTATCCCACTGCTGCCCATTTAGCTTACGCATCCTTTTCAGTGTTGCCTTCTTTTGTTTGACTTTTACACTTTTATGTGTGTGTGTGTGTGTGTGCGTGCATGGGCATGTGTGTGTTTTCTGAAGCTCAACGGACTTGCAGACCTTCAGAGTGAAGACATTTTTGTGAACTCCTCAGTTGCACCTCCTGGGGGCTACTTTAAGGTTAGTGCTTGGTGGTTTGAGCCTGCGTGTGAATGCGTGTGTGCGTACACTCAAAATACATAAATGGACAAAATTAGGCCTAATTATCCTTGATAATCTGAAAAACTACAAGCCGATAGCCGCCCAACTTGCTTTAGGGAATTACTTAATTAGACAGGCGGGCTCCCAAGCTCACTACCGGCCTCTTAGCTAATTTGCTTTGTTGGCACCTCATGACTTCTTTTAAACAACAAAAAAACTGTTTTTACAATAAAGGTTGAGTATTCCTGCATGGATTCATTACTTTGTTTCTCTGCAGACGTGAGAGGAAAAGAACATTTAAATAACACAATCACAATTTACGTAATTAGGCTTTTGCACATGGAACCATCAGAAATAAAGAGAATACAAAACATAATGGCCTCCATTGCAGTTACCCTGCAATAAATACCACCTGTGTGAAGCCCATTAAGAGTATATTGTTCTTATGGATGTAGCTGAACCTGTATTACGGCCCTAACTCCAATATAGCCACATTTTATGGCTGTGTAAAACATGCCAAGTTAAGGAATTTACACCAGCTTGAAAGAGGAAAAACACGGCTTACATTAAAAATGTTTATGGGACTTAAGTGCACATCTACCTCTGCCAACTGAAGCCGGAGGAGCAGCACTTGTCCTAATGATATGTGTTGAGTCAATTGTTTAGTGAGCATTAAGCTCTTTTTACTGATCTCCTCTGACCATTGCTGCACACGCAGTGGGATTAACAGAACGAGCAAAAGCTGGAAAACATCAGCTTTCACTAGTTTTTATACACCTTCCATACATTTCTAAGTAGTGCACAGGACATGACTGTGCTGTAGATTTGAGAATAAAAAAGTAGCAAACAATGCTGTGTGTCTTCTAACAATAAAAAAATCTTGCTGGGTTTAGTTATTTATAGGGTTTTAATAATAGATAAACAGGAAATCGTTCCTGCTGGAGGACCCATTGACCCTTGTTGGCGAGTTGGAGTTTTTAAAGTTTTTCCTTCTTAAGCCTAAACTTTCTTGAGGCAGATAGTGCATAAAGCTTTTTCCATGTCACCTGCATAACTGAGACTAAATCAAAATACTCCCAAACAGAAGCAGTGGATTTTCCTGTTTTTAATTGTCCTGTAACATTATGCCCAACCACTCACATCCACCATCTTCCTCACCTCAATTGCATGTTCAGCCAATTGAGACTGACTACAATAAAGATCCTCAATATAGCATCTTTGTATCACTATAATAGCAAGAGCATAGAGGTTGAGACTTTGTTAAGAGGCTGGAGTATATTTTTTATGTAGCGTAGATTGCTTTTTGTTGCACATGAAGGATTTTAAGTGTCTTTCGATCTACTTACAGCACAGTGGATCTGTTTTCAGGTAGATCCAGCAGGACAGGAGGCTCAGCTGTCTGGGAGGGGTTGCCTGGTCGGTTTGTGTGGGACACTGAGTCTCTGACACCTGAAAGGTCAAAATTATTAACATCATTTTGATTCTCAGCTGTCTGATTAATTCTAAACCTTTTGCAATGTTACTTTTTTCCTATATCGTACCATAGCATGATGCGGCTAATTATTCATTCACCTCCTCACATATTTCACTCCTCTTAATGTTCATCTTTCTTTTTCTCAAGCTGTCAAATGCAATCTCATCACATGGAGTGAGAAGGTCAAATGCCAGTATGAGGTCCAATTAACTCCATCCAAGTTCTTATGAAATCAATTACTTTACTCAATAGAGTTCAGCAATCGCTGCTTCCTGTGTGAGGAGACCTCACTGTCTTCACTCTGCAGAAATATATTTCCAAGAATACTGGAGATACCTGAAATGACTAACTGTTAAAAAACAAATCAATCAAAAGGGACGTCTGTTAAATGTCAGACCTGCTGTTACTTCACTTCACATGGCGGTCTTTCTAACCATCCTGTGTTACTTCCAACAGCATCTGTCCCATTACTAATCCGTTACTGAAATACCGGTGGTCACGTGTGTGAGCTTTTTCTAACACTTGAGGCAGACTGATCAACAGAAATGCAACTGATTTGATGTATCCACTTCCTTTTTTTAACATGTATACGTGTAGAAAGTTCTCTACATGCCAGCTCTTACCGTAGAGCTGCCAGACGCGGACCTTGTCTTCATACGGTAGGTCGTATTTCAGAGGGTCTCCTACAGGACCCTGGTAGTACGGCCTCATGATGGACTCTATGGCTGAGGTGTGAACCAGGCCGATGGCGTGACCGAACTCATGGACTGCAACCGCAAACAGATCCATCCCATGAGAGTCTGAAAGAGCGAGAGAGAGAAGGAATAACACAGAGTGTTTACATCACAGCGGCAAAATGTCATGAGAAAATATGGAAAACGAAATGGAAAGGACAGATGTAAGGATACACTCTTATTATGGCTGTCAGGTTTTAGTCGCCTTGTTTCTCTTCATGTGTCTTGTGTTGTTGTAATTCCTGTCATTGTGCGCTTTGCCACCTGTGTTTCATTAGTTGATTAGCCTCCTGTGTATTTAGTCTGTGTTTTCCCTGTAAGCTGTCACACTGTTTACATTCGCAATACTTTCTCACACCTGTATTCCAGCGTGTACTACTTGTGTCTTCCTGCTATGATTGTTTTGAAGTTTTGCTTTTGTCTCTGTATTTTTTTTTTCTCAACTTGATCCCTCAATTTTTATTACTTGGAATCAGCTGTATATTATTAAAGCTAACTTTTTTTTTCCCTACCTACCTGCCAGCTGTCCTGCATTTGAGTCCTCTCTTGGACCACCAGAAACAGAACAATTACAAAAAGAGCAAATGAAACTGCATGAAATTTTGGAAACTTTCCAGTTTGCATTACAGGAGCTCAAATCTTCAACACAGAAGACTTACCGGCTGAAAATGGACTATAAATACTCACACAACATTTCTAACTTTTTTCTACACTGATCAGAATGATTATTGATTCCCCTTTTATAAAATAGCATCGACCTGAGAAGATCCTGCAAAAACTTTATTTTAACCCTGATTTTAATGTGACACTGGGTTACTAGTTACTATGATTGAGGTATTGCCACCAAATTAGACAGATAAGATAGTAGCTGTGTGAACAGATTACAGTTTAACCCATTTTTTCTCTGGACCGATAGCGTGGTTAGATGATGATTCGAACATGTTAAAAGCACTGTTCACTGTACTATGTTTTTGTAAATTAACAGTGCATAGAATATTTTTCATAAATTACACTGAAAAGACCCTTTAGCAGCAGTCACCAGTATGACCTTTCAGCTATAAGTCTGTTCTGTATCCTAAATGGACACACTCAAACCTCTGTGCAGGTATTTTATCCTTCTTCAACTCATCTGCTCATGGCACAAATTAAGAGGCATGACACACAAGCATGTGGTGCATTGAGATAACTATGGTAATACTGCCTAAGTCCCTGGGCTGAGTGCAGGGAGACACCTAAGGAGGCTGCAGGGTATTAAAGCACCTTGCTGTTGATGTTCAGCTGGAAAAAAAAAAAAAAAAGAAAGAAAAGAAAAATGCCTCCCAGGCTCATTGTCGGACTCTGCAAAGCAAGACAAAACCTGGGGCTCGGAGATTTAGATTTGCAAAAATGTAGAGAGCTAGCGTGTCAAGCTAAGCTAGCTTAGGGTTCCTTGGTGGCCGGGCTCAAGTCTGCATTCAGTTTACCGAAGGTTGGCCTTGGCTTGGGAGAAGCACTCGTGCTTACAGTACCCAACTGGGGTATTCGAAAGGCAAACAACAACTCTAATCTACAGGAGCACATGGTGCAGAGAGGAAAGGTGGACAAAAGGAGGGATAGAGAAAGAACAGCGGCTCAGAACAGAGCACGTACCATGTCATCATATTTACGGTCCATGTGAGGCTGACAGAATAAATGTAATGCCTGTGGACAAAGTAGGAGCAGAGAGAATTGGGTGGATGAACCAGATTTATTTAGGAAGGCACAGAGGGATAGAGAGACAAAGAAGACATTTGTGTACATCTACAGACTACTGAATTTGGAAAACTGGATATTGTTCTTTTAGATTCACCGGTGAACTATTATGTATCTTTAAACCCAAATAACCCAAAATGGTTTCATTCCAAGACAGGAATTAAAAGATTCATTCAATAAGTCTCTAAACTCTGTCTAAACTCTTTCTAAACCCTGTCTCCTGTTCCTCCAGTGCTCAAAAACTAGTATCAGTATCACAGGAAAGTCTGTCTTTTGATCTTAGAAGACCTTTCAAAGATGTATGGATGCCCTGAAATCTGCAAAGAGAGCAGCATGTTGATGTTTGTAGCAAACATGAGTCTAGACTAGAACCTTTGACAGTCTGGAAACTTACATGTTTACAGTTTGAGGGCCTTTTCTTTGCTGTTACAAGCTCCGTATGAGAGATTATTCATAGCCTTATTATTATAGCTCATTATTTCATTATTCACAACCATTAACATTTCAGAAATGTCCTAACTAGTATAGACTAAGGTGATGTGTAAATCAGCTAGGAAACATCTGAAGCACTGTCCAATCAAAAGCAATTTACTGGCACTATTAATTTAATAACTTGCAAAATTATAGTTTTAGTTAGAGAAAAAAACTTTACTGCCAATTTGAAATATTCATTATAATAATTATTATTATTCAATAAATTTCATAGCAGTGCTCATTCAGGAGAGAGGAAAATAGAAATTATGCTAAGTTATTTGATGTTATCTGGTAAGTCAAATGCCACAGGCACAGAGGTATATGACTGAAGGAACGCTGTCTTGTTTTTATGAAACTGAACTGAATATACTTCCCATTCACCAGATTGTTGAAGAAAATTTTATCAAGTGTCAGGTCATTTTAAAATACCCCCTTTCCTCTTCACTCTAAATGGGTCAAGTATAAAGAAGTTTGTCAGTTGGATTTGTAAGAAACACAAAAGTGAAACAGGATTTAAATATTTTGTAACACCCACAAACCACTTATCTCCACATGAGAACTAATTTGTGTGGTACAACAAATTTTAATTTAGGGATGTGTCAGTCTTAATGAACACTTTTGTTGAAAATAAAACTATTTCTCTGTCTCTCAGCACTGAATTTACAACCATCGGAAAATAGTACTACACAATGTTGCTTTGGCCCTTCTATAACTCAATCAACAAGAGGTCTCACCCGGGGGCCCAAAGCCAAGTCCACCATCACGCAAAACATTGTTCTGGTTTGTGCCACACAAGACAAGACCAATCCAAACAAATAATTAAGTAGCCAGAGATCAGTGCAAACAATCTCCCCGTTCGCCAACATATCTGCTTCTTCAGGCCTGAGGACATCATTACCAACCTCCTCCATGCACATCATCCAAACTCTCACTTCCAGGAAGCATCTCTGGACAGCTGGAGTCAAAGCAGCAAGGCCCGAGTACAGCTTCTTTCCCTTGACTCATTACCCAGTGCTCCCTCTCAGTGCTTCTCATCTGCTTTCCAACAAACTGGTACACAGAATCAACACCAGCACAAAAACTCTACTGCTGGTTGTCTTCCTCTATTGTCCTCCATTGCAATGGAAGCAATAACGTTTTCTCTGAAGTATTTCTCACAATTATTTAAAGCATAGATGTAGTTTTGGTGTTTTTTACTGTTTAACTCCTCAACACATTATTTGTACATATATGTTATGTGACATGTTGCTGCACATTGTTTCAAACACTTTTGTTCTAAGATCAAACTTCTTTTAACACCATGACAACACTTTTATACTTATTAATAGTCTGAGGAGGCTGTGTCAGTTGTGGTTAAGATATCTTGTCTATTCACATAGCAAAGAAAAAAAATCTTAGCCTGCCAGTTTCTTTAGCTCTGTAAAAATTAATTTGACAGTATAACAAGGGGGATATTCAACATTTCTAGACGTTCTATCTTTTTGTTTCTTTCACAAACGGCTCTTTCCAGGTTCTCAAAAAAAGATTTTGTATTTAGTTGAAAGGCTGAACTGACCGCAGACGTTACTACAGCAGGTTTATCAGTTGAGTCAGATCAAGGTGTATGAAAGCACCTTGGTTAAAAGATCCTCTGGTGCCTCAGGTAAGCATCATTTGTTATGATGAACACGATCTCCTCAAGTGCAGCTTTTATTTTGATAGGGTGTGATGTAATTTCTCGAGCCTCCGGTACTTGGCTAAACTTAAACAAGAACAAGAACAATGTGCCCATAAATGGAAAGAAGCAGCTGGTTCAATTGCCTTTTGTATTTGTGTGATGTTAGTTCTTGTAATGCAGCAGCCTACAATTAGTGCTCCTTTGCTTGTGTTTACCTTCATTGTCAAATTATTGGTTTTGCAATTCTCGCTTCTTTTCATTGTGTCAGTTTTCTTGTTATTTTGGGTTCATCAAAGCAAACATCTTGATTTGATAAAATAAATGATTTCAAGTAGTTTCTGGTCTCTTTATTAGATCAAATCAGTGCAGTGGAGATGTAGATGGACAACAGTAGCAGTAGCTTATCTTGTCTTTCAAACAAAACTATCAAGTAAGAATAATAGTGTAAAGATTCAGCTTGAGCACAGTTTTTCTGTGCCACAGGCCACAAGAGTACAGTCCCTTTCTCATATACCCTGCATGCTCGGTGAGCCCTAACAGAACTGTTTGTTTACATCTTTATCCGCTATCTGGCATCTCTCTCTATCTGAACTGCTGACAGTGTGAGTCTGTCCATTGCAACAGCTGCTCAAATTTGACCACAAGCAACATAAATGGCTGTGCTGCCTCCCACTTCTTCCAAACACAGACCAAAAACACAGACACACCATAAATTTATAGCATAAAACCTTTACCTTCCCCTATTTGACACAGTTTTCCAAAATAGTAAAAGTTGAACCATTTAATTAAAAAATATGTTACATATCAGTAAGATTGTATGGATCAGTAATTATAATAGGTATGTAAAAAATACAAAAAGAAAACAGTTCTCGACCCATGGATCTTCTTAACCAAGCTACAAATTTTAACAATGACATAGTTCTACTCTTCACAGATGACAGCAGTACTAAATGTACTTTATTTCAGAAGAAAGAGAAACCAGAAGTCAGTAAACTTGGGTGCTTTAGTTTAGTGGGTGATATTTTTTTTGTTGCAGTGCTGTTTTTCTTGACCTTTTCTAACTGTATGGTTTGTTTTTATTGTCTCTGGATTCTGATCCTGTTGCTATTCTCTGTGTCTGTATTGTTTGGCAGCATTGTTTTCTATATGGTATTGTGCTCAAATAAATTGCCATTGTCTGCGGTGTTGCAGCTTGTACCAGTTTGGATATGAGGTGGCGAAAAACCCAGAGCAGGGACAAGCTGTAACCTGATAAAAAGATGGGGCCTAAAACAAAACTTTAAATGACACTTTTAGTAATTTCTTATAAATAACATCTGATAACAAGACATAATATAAATATTCATTTTTTCCCCTGTGTTCTCTGCCATGTTCCTTGATCTTTTAGAGGCTGTAACTGTATATTTTGCTCAATAAAAACAAAAAAGAGAAGGCTGACAGGAAAACATGGACAATTAAGAGTTTCTCTTTTTTCTAACATGTTCACTGGCCCATAATCCTAAGTGTTCCCTGCAAGTTTTACACAGATAACTTTAAAATGTTTCACACCAGAGAGTGAAGTCATGCAAAACAAGGCTGTGAACTTGTGAACTATACAAAAGTTTACACAAAAAAAGTTTCTTAGGTCATAGCCAAGAACGCCCTCGAAAGTTTGCAACCACAGCTTACTGTCTTTACTTTTCTACCCATGTTGCCTATTTGAGTACTTTCTCCTATAAAAAGCAAAAATGTCAAGAAATAATAAAAAAAGAAATATACACATTGCAATCACTATTTGCCTAAAATTACTATGAATGTCTACATGCATAAAAATCAGGCTGATACCAAACTGACTGAGGCCCCTGATCGCCCTGTGTGTATGCATTTGTGTGTATGATCTGAAATTTAAAAAAAAGCATTATTTACATGACAGTACAGTAGCAAATAACCCGTCCAATCTGCCTAATACTATTGTTTTTGGATGTGTTTCTTCTCTCACACTGAGGAACAAATCCTCAGAGAGATATAAACAGTACACACAAGGATGCAACAACAGTAGCCACACACACACACGGAAAAAAATTGAATGTCATGAAAAATTCACCTGCTTAATGATGCTTTTTTTTTTTTTCTTCAGGGTAATCAGTTTGCAGGAGCAGATTGCTGGCAGAGTGATAATTAATAGAAGCAATCTGCTGCCTGTCAAAGCAACAACAGCTCTTCCAGACCTCCACTTATTTGATCTCGCTGAGATCCAACATCTCACGACTCCTAATGGACGGCAGAACCATCAATCACTCAGCGGGGGTGAACCGGCCCACTAAATGTGGTGCTTAATATTCCAATACTCAACCATCATCATGCACATTAGGAGCTGGCCTTAGCGGACCCAGATTAAGGGTCCCGCTGAGAACAATGCACCGGGAAAGGAGGGGAGCAAATTAGCAAAGGCAATTACTCAGCTATGTATTTGTCTGATAAGGCCCATTTTTTCGAAAAAGACGATTACATGGCACCACAATCTGCTGAAGCACCAGCATTCACTTTTTACCTTCTGGGCTGACCTAACAAGTTTACATCTTCTCAAGGGGATTAACGTGCGTTGGAGAAAAAAAAAAAAGCTGCTAAAACAACAATTTATGACTCGGGCCGGGACTTAACGCCTGCTGTTTTACAAGCAGAGCGATGTGTAGAAGCGGTGATACTGATATCAGCTAAACAATGCCTCGGAGACAGGCTGAAGATGCTGAAGGAGGGTGATGTAAGACAGCAGCACGGCGAGGCTGGCGGAGTGTGATTTAAAGAAATTTAGAGGTGTTTTATTCAGACTGAAGTTTACCAGGTATGTGACTATCTTTTGGGAGCTGATTAAAGACATTTAGAAGGAGTTTGTCTTAGGCTTAAAAATAGCAGTCTGTGCTTGCTTTACAAATGAAAAAGTTTGATGCACTGGATGTAAATTTTCCCCCTAGAGGGGTTTTATTACAGAGGAGGAAGAAAAATGTCCCACAAAGGTATAATTACTTACACAACTGATCCATACATCCACCCCTCCCACATCAGGGGCCACTTTTCTATACAAACACAATAAGGAGAGCAGCGGTTTCACTGAATTCTTTATGACTTTCTATAATCTTTAAAATTAGCACTCGGAACAAGTGTATATCTGCAGCTTAGTGGTTGTTAAAGCCTGTGACTTTTCTGTCTGTTTACTGCTGATTTGGCACAAAAAGAAATAATTTACATTAATATAGACAGGGTTGCACCTCTGACCCCTCCCTCCTTTACTGGCCTACAAACATTATCCAAACTCACATCTATGCAGCTGGTACCCCCCCCTCTCAACACATACACACACATAACACACACACATAACACACACATCCCCTGCTTGGCCTGCCGCTGCTGCAGGCTGGTGGGAGGTCTAATTGGAGCCGATTGAGCTGCTGTCCTGTAACATATGGCTCACAGCCCTGATGGCACAAAACAAAGGAGGGAGATCAACGCAGGTCCTGGCCCCATCACAGACTCAGCAGCTGGGATAGCAGCCTCACACACAAACACACACATGCACACCAACACACACACATATATATATACACACACACACACACACTAACACATGCGCACACACAGAGCTCCGTCCTTCAGGTTTGAAGTTTGTTCTAAAAAGACGAACTCAAATGCACCGTAGGACACTGGATCTTTCTTTCAACCTTTCTTGTGGACAAACATAAGGCTCTATTTAAAACACTGAACCAATTTCATGCTTTCAGACTAAAAAAATTGAAGCTTTAAGTTGACGAAATATTTGTTTTTTCGGCTGCAAATGCCACCCAATTCTGTCAAATGAATAAAACAAAGTTATTCCATTAATATCTACATTTTTTGATCCCGTTTTCTTTGTTTAATCTACAGTTTCTTTCAGCTACCCTCTAGCTGAGAGATGAGATGTCTATACCAAGAAAGCAGTCAGGCTTTTATTTTAGCTCACCATTTCAAATTCAGTTAGGGAGAACATGATACTAAATCAAATTCATCCTTTAGATCTGTGAGATCAGACAAGAGACTGAACCTTTGGTCCCACAAAATATTAGCTTTTTTTTTGTAGCAGTGATGAAATTCCAATCCTGCTTATCGTCTGTGACAAGTGAACGTCTGTCAGCACAATAAGTGACGAGGTTAAGTGTTGAAAAAACATCTGAGCTTCTGGCAGAAAATCTAAACAAAACACAAAAGAGCCTCACAGCAGATCTGTGAAACACAGTACGACCAATCACATTACAGCAAAACCAGATCATTTTGGTGTTTTGTTTGTGTAAAATCACACACGTAACCTTAAATACTGAGATATCTAACAAATACTCTATGACATAAAAACAACACAAATGCAACATGATAATTCTCATGCATTTTTCTAGGATAGTATTTGTAA
>JAUZTA010000014.1:8101399-8113421 GCA_034780835.1 Ctenochaetus striatus | reverse complement strand
GGATAGTATTTGTAAAAAAAACGTGGCCTTGTGAAATGAACATCAAGTTACAAAAACTAATGATTTGCTTGGATGCTTGTTTCCCAGAATTCCCCCTGGAAATGGCCCACGGATAGCAACTCTTTTCAGACTGCAGCAACACCAAATAAAGCACTGATGCTTAGTGTGCACGCACTGTAACTGAGCTCTGTTTTTTTTCTGTGCATAGCCCCTGAAAATCACACAGTAAATAGCTACTCTTATTGCAACTGTGTGGAAAAATCACTCATGTTGTCACTAATGCTGATTCACAAAATGCTGCTCGCCTACAGATTACTTTCTGTTTTGCTTCCAGCTTTGGCAGTAAGGTATTTATGTCAGATTTTGTCTTGGATTTATCTTCTATCCAAGGAATTACTCTATTGGGGATGTGTGAGGGTAAGGAGAGAAAGAGGTGTAAAATAAGTATGAGCAGCCAAGTCGTGCAGTTCTGTTTTTCTCCAGGAAGCAAAGAGGCTCCACTTGGACCCTGAGGTGGAGGAATGGAATCCCCACATATCACAACCTTCTGGCCCCCTTCTTCTCTTGGATTTAGGGACTTTTAGCAGACAGTGAAAAATACAGCATGGTAGTGACAATTAATCTGGTCATGCTTGCATACCACTTATCATTCTAGGAAAAAAAAAAGGCCGAAAACGGATACGAATGACCCACAAATGGCACATTTTGAAATATCAAAATTTAAACACATACATGCATTTCTTTGGCTTTTCTATTGCTCAATAATTGTTTAAACTTACAGAGAATCTAAGATTCATTGGAACCTCATGCAGGAGATTTGATTGACAGTGTGTGAACATAATGGTGAACGTCTTTGAGAAAATGCAGCTGAAATTGTTATGACTGAAAGATCAGATCATTAAACATCTTTATAGCTCTTTGTTGTAAGGTAAAATTGGTAACCTTAAATTTTTATTGCTCGTTTGTTTGGTTTATTAGCCAACATCACTTCAAAATTACCTTACATAAATATTCATTTTGGCTGGGTGCTACATTAACTTGGTCAGGATTACACCCTCAGGGCACTTCTCTAGCAAACCTTTTGTTTTTGCAGCACTACTAACACAGCCTAAGATAATATTGCTCACAATGTCCTGGGATTGATGGGGCAGCTTGTAGCGCTGTAGCTTCTGCTCACAGCAAAAAGGTTCAACATTCAGGGATAACAAACAACTGCAATGCACATGATCTATAATCCCAATTATTGATCTTCACAGTGTAATTTGGACCTTAAATCTCCCTTATCCAACATCAGTTTCAGTGAGGTGGATATTGAGGTGGGATTGTTGTGTCATACTAATGTTTCCAAGGTCGTGTGTGAAATTGAAAGCTGAACTGCTCTTGTCTTATCGACTTATTTAGCTAAAACTCTCTCTCTCTCTTTCTTTCTCTCTAAAGTTTCCAAACCATTTCTCACATCATCTCTTTCTCTCTTTCTTGTCACCATTCCCTCTCTCCTCCTCTGTCCGTCCATCTCGCATAAAGAAGGGAAGGATGGAGGCACTGAGCGGAGGAGAGAGGAAGGTCATTTTAAGTTTAGTCATCCAGATGAAAGGAAGACCAAAGAAAGCAAGTCGGAGAAAAAGGAGAGTTAATGATTTATGCTGTCATTCGTGTGACCGCACTGAGACAGCCTCTGCCTGACGATGCATTCAGTGCGACTAGATCACTCCATCCGCTCATTTCATGCGGATGAGTGGACTTATAATGCCCTTCTACCCTTTCCTGCCTGCCACCCCCTCTACTCTTTTCTTTTTTTTTAAAAAAAAGCAAAGGATTGTTAGGAGGAATGGGGACGATGCTGAGCGACATGACCGCTGAGTATTTTATCTTATTATTATCGTTGTGCCACCAATAATTTCACTTGCACCAGAGTGAACACACACAGCAAAAACTTGGGAATTCACAATTATTCATAAGATAACAAGGACACAAACGGTTCAGCTGAAGTGTAAAGAGGAGGCGTCTACATGATGAAGTCTGCAGAGAGAGGAGAGATATTACATCTACAGTGAGTGAGTATATGAAGGAGTGCATGTGTGGAGGTTACTTTCCCAAAGTCAAAACACCGAAGCACTGCGCTGTATTTCCAGAGCTGTCTAAGAATAATGGATATTTCTAATATAAGCTCATCTATTTCTGATTGGCAGAGCTGAATGAATTCCATTAGAGCCGCTGTCATCCTGTCCTCATTTCAAACTCGCAGATCTCCCTCAGCGGGTAATCAAGCTCTTTGAAAACTGTTTGATGAAAGAAATTTGGCCAGATCATCCAGGATAACATTGCATAAACCAATCTATTAGCCCACACAGTACAATGCAGAAAACGCACTGAATGAACATGGTTCAGTGCATGACTGTGGTAACTGACCTAATAACGCAGATAATTTAAATTTTTGGACGAGGTTAAAAGATTTTTTTTACAGATGAAACGTCTGCCTTCACCTCACACAATACAACAAGATAATAGGACTTTATTTTTGGTGCACAAAGTTTTATCTGAATCTAAGCAGTTGGGCTGCAACTAATGAATACTGATCAGTCAAACAAATATTTTTCAATAAATCATTTCAAAAGCTTTGTCAATGAATCCAAAAAACATGAAAACTACACAACTAGCTTTAAAAGCCAAAGAAATCTTCAAATAGCTTAATGTATGTACAAACAGTCCAAAACTTTAAGGTTTTACTTTAACAACAAAATGACTGAGTTAAATGGCAAATTTTCGCATTTGACAAACAGGTAACAGAAACAGAAACCTTGATTTGAATAGCACTGCTAGCAGGCGCTCAGGGCAACACACAAATCTCACTTCAAAAATATTCACTATTTTGTAAATATTTTAGATTTCGGTATGGTTTTAACATTGCAATTAGTTAAATTACAAAGCTGTAAAGCAATTAAAGGCCATAATACAGTCTTACCCAGGGCAGAATCTCAACCACTGTTACCCTAAAGGGTTATTTGCTGAATGCATTTTTATTGCCTGGAGGTAGTTCAACCAAAACTTTTGGGTTGAGGAGGAAAATAAGCACCTAGATTTGAATACAAATTGGTGATTCTGACTTGTAAATGGTTTAAACACATTTAAACCACTTGTTATTCCCATAATGTAGAATGCATGCAAACTAGCTGGCAGATGAGCACAGAGGCTGAAATGCAGTCGAAATTAATGGCTAAAAATAAAGAGTTTGCTTTAAGATGTTGTGTGTAACATTCTAGCACCAATTACCGTACACTTCCTTAAAACTCTCATGACTCTGTTTAAACATAGCTATAAAATTGTGGTCGACTTCTCCTCTGATCATTGGGCCCAACCATAATTAATGGGTCACAATATAAAGCACAGGGTTCAATGCACAGGCCCTGCATGGTCTAGAGGTTAGGATTTAATTCAGGCAGCCAAGGTTCAACTAGGAGTATGGGAACGGTTTCAAAAGTTAAGGAGCTTACTAAGTAAACAGACATAACAGTCCTTGTTTTAAGTTAGTCTTTTCAACTATTGTGGATTTAACTATGAAAATGCAGATTCTCTTTTGAAAGACATAAACAAAAACAGAGTCTATTTCACTCTGTGGAGTTTACACATTTTTAAAGACAAACAGACACTGTAAGGTTTTTTTTTTTTTTATTGGAGACTGCAACGCTCATCACCTGGAGATCTGAAGGTCCAGGCCTCGTCATCATCAAAGTGCGTATCGCCGGCTGTGAACCTCTCACCGGGGAAAAACGCATGCGCCACGGTGCCACCTGGCCCATCAAAGGGATATCCATCATTGTGGTCGGCCTTAGTGAAGTCGATCTGAATGTCTGCATCACTTCCTGCAACCTCGTGGAAGTTAAGTGGTGCGATGTCGCTCCAGACCTTCAAGGCGTAGTACATCAGGGCTCGAACAGTGTCCCTGCCCAATAAGGCCGAATCCTTAGGAAAGGTCCTCACTCTGAGAGAGGAGAGAGAGAGGGGGGAAATATATTACAAACAAGGAGAGAGAGAAGGAGGGTGGGACAGAAGGACACAAGGGAGTTGAGAGGACAAGAAATTCGACGAGAGAAGAGGTGGCTGATGAAGGGAGTGAATGAGAGACATGACAGTACAACAAAGTAAAAGTGGAGACAAGAGAGGAGGGCTGAGTAAAAAGAGGAGAGGAGAAAAACGATGACAAGAAACAAGAGGAGAAGAAAAGGAAAATGAAAGGAGGAAAGGGTAAGCGATGTAAAATCCATGCGAGGAGACAAGATAAGAAGAGGAGTATGTCGAGTCTAAGAGTGACAGAGATAAACATGAAAGTGTTGAAGAGACAAGAGAGGTAAAAGCGTGAGAAAGAGGGCCAAAAGCACAGAACACTGAAAGAAGTGAAAAAAGGAAACAGAAAGACTTGGTATGTACGAGATGAAGAGACAGCTCTGAACTGTACAAAAGCCCCCAAACCACGACGGTCATCTCAGCCATGTTTGCCTCTGGGACTGACATGCATGAAAACAAATATTTTGTTTTGAATGTTTTACGTGATTTCATGGGTTTTTGTATTTCATGGTTAGCTGCTCCTGCTCCTCACATAATAAAACTGATAATAAGTTGAGAATTCAAAGTGTATCTGAAGAGATTATTCCATCAGCTTTCAGGAACACTTTGGCTTTTTCACTGTCTTTCCCATTCCCTTTCAGTCCATATTCAATTTTCATCCTTCCTCTCATCACCGTAAAATCTCTCGAGCTATTTCTTTTTTTCAATGATGTAGAAACAGGAGAGAAATAAACAGAAAACCACTAAGACTATGCTTCCCATCTACTTCTACTTCTAAATCTTTTCCCCTCAATTCTCTAATTCTCTTTCACACCCTTTTCTTCCCTCCACTCACCAGTTTTTTCCTCATCCCACTCCTCAGCTTTTACCTGATGTTTTCTCCCTTTCTTTACCCACAAAAGCACTTTGTTCAAAATATATGAGGTGATTAGTTCATACCAAGCTAAGTAAGAAAATACCAACTTGGACCATTTCGTCTTAAAGTCACAATCAGCTTACAACCAGCTAATCTGGTTAATTTGAACTGTGATTTTTCAGTATAAAAATCAAAACCCAACAATACAAAGTCATTGAAACTTGTCACGATAGATTGATCTGATACATAAAAAGAGCAGTGAAGATTGTTTAGTTTCTTCCACAAATTCCCTTCTTACCGTGTATACCAACATATCATACATGTTGAGTGTTAACCAGGAAATGCTAGGCTGCACTACATATTGTATGTTGAACAACATGGTTATACTGACAATCCTGACCTTTTTTCGAGTCTCGTGACTTGCATCAAATGAGACAATACTGTCTTACTTAAAAAGGAGACAGTATTTACAGTAAGATGGATATTGATTCACATATTGATTGTTATAGACGGACCTGAAGCCTAGTTTAATACTACAACACACATAACGACTCCTACAAGCACACACAGAGGTCACTGGTTACTGGTGCAAGACAGACATGGGTAAACACCAATTCTTGCATGTACCTGCATAAAAAGAAAGGGCATCCATAAAACCATTCATGTTTCTAATTTACGATTTAATTGTCATGGTAGACGTAACAAACTGAGGTAAAAAGCAAATCTGGGTGAAATGATGAATGGAGAGACAGCAACAAGGACTGTAAACTCTGTAGGGAAAGTTGAAGGTGAGTGCTTTTAAGCTGAGCTGGCACTTTTCAGTATCAGAAGATAAATCAGCTTATGATATCCTTCTCTTTTACTCAGGGGATGACACTGTTTTTTCTACTTGGCTGGTGTTAAAATCTATTAAGTTCTTTTTTTTTTTTCTCCAGCAACCATTTTACTTTGGTTTAGTTGAAGAAAATCAAACCTTTTTTTAATAATATTTCTATGAACAACTGTTTCATATTGAGCTCAAGACCAGAATATTTCTAAATAACACAATATATCAGTGGGTCTCATATTAGATCAAACCTATAAAAACATAATGAATTGCAAAAATCTCAACCAATAATAAAAAAACAGGGAAAACAATTCATGATTTCAAAATGTGTGTAATGTGTTGTCATTTCTAAAGTGCGTCACAGTAATATTAAAAAGGTGATATTTATTTTGCATTTTCAGCGCTGTCAAAACACTGCCTCTTCAAAGTGTTGTCTTTGCACAGGAAAAAATTCTTCTGACATTTCCCAATTCTGAGGATGCTTAGTTTATAGGTGTTTTTTTTCTTTTTTTTATTTAAAGCTCTCATTACCGAGCAGCTCCCCACATAAAACACGCCGCGGTCTCTGCTCTTTATTTCGAGGGGTTGTTGGTGACATTTAGAAAACTCTTCTTTTCATGTTTGTTGTTGTTAGATTGTTAGGCATTTTAATCTGTTAATTGGCAACCCAATAAAAACAGGTCTGTGAGCTATTTTGTGTTGTGACTTTGTGTTTAGGAAACGTGGAAATATATGATTTTCACTCTAAACTGTTGACAGAACAGTCCAACTTTGTCCAAATCTTGGAAACAGCATGTTTTTAATATGCAGTGAGTGATGCAGCCAGCTACTTTCACTGCGCCCCTGCTGTTGTATGGAAAAAATATTCATATTGTGATTGCTGTTGCTTTTGGCATAAAGGGGAAAAAATATTTACTGAGTGATTTCCTTATTTGGACAATTTCAGTGTAAGCAGATACACCAGATTTTCTTCTATTGTATGTCTGAGAAACTAGCTGCTCATGAGCGGTTTTAGTAGTATCAAATCAAATTTGATGTTTACACCAGTCGCCATGAGCGTTATCAAATCATGGAATCCATTCCAAGTATAATTTCAAAATCAAAATGACAGTATAATAGTTGAAATGCTTTGAGTGTGTGTACAAATGTACACTCCACAACAATAATACCACATAAATGTCATTATGTTTGAGCAGTTCAGACAAGCTGCACCGGCTATGGGACTGTCAAACTCAGACTGCGCCAATCATGGTAAACACTTAAGACACAAAAATGTTCGGGGGAGACTGAAGTTCTGTCAGTTCAAACAGTCATGCTCATAAAAAGCCCTTTGACATCCCCATTTCTGATTCTGATGAATCTGGCATCTTGAAAGCCAAGTTTCTGTCAAACAAATCACTTGTTTGACGGTAGTTTCAATTCACACTTGAATTCCTCATGATTAAGGACTTTTTTTCTGAGGAGCGGTGAGTCATTCCTCTGACTAAAGCCTCTTCTCCACTGTTCTTTCTCTTTTTATCATGTGGTTACTTAAACATGGTTTATGTTTTCTAGTTTGTAGGGGTCCAAGAGTGGATGGACAAAGAACTGTGCATGGAAAGAACAGTTCTCTTTTGTCCATGCATAAAAGCTGGTAATGAATCATTGAAGCAGGCTTTGCTCATTAAAACATATTGTGACTTCACAATTTCAATCAATGAAACTTCACTGAATCATTAAGAGGTAACTGTAAGTCATAGGAAAGCCGATATTTTCTCAGCACATCCACTGGATTCTGACAAAAGTTTGCCTCAGTGTTCAATATTTCAAAAGGTTGGTGAAGCAATGGATGGCATTTTTTCAATGTTGTGATTTTCAAATTTTGGTGAATATTATAGGTTTTGCTCTTGCTTAGTGTTCTCAGTGTAAGTCAGGAGTAGGCGTAATACAAAGTTAAAAAATTACTCAACGACTTTGCTTGACTCTGTTGAATTCTGCACATCAGTTCAGATTGGCAGAGATTTGCATTACCATTAAAACCAGGCTATCTGCTGGAAAGTGTGTCTTAAACTGTTGACACATTCAGTTGTTATTTTCTTTTTTCAATCACACAGCATGTCAGGTAAAAGAGCTTGTTGTCTGCAGCTCTTCATCCAGCATCTTAGTGTGGCCGTCTCTGCTTACAATCAACCTCTTTACAGTATTACTAGACTTGTTTTTATTTAAGAACAGCTACTAACAAAGTTTTGCTAATTTTGTGATAAACACATTCCATACCCTATAAATTCTTCAAAACAGATGTCCCCTGATATTTTGGTATTTAAAAGCTGTTATTATAATGCAGTTCAATCATGAAATATTGGCTTTTCATCAGCGGCAACTTATCACGACTCCTAAACTTGACACAACAGCTGACAGTGAGCATTATAAAACAGCGAAATAAAGCAGATATCTGAAGTAGAAACATTGACACATGAGAGGAAAAAAACAATTCAATCCCCAGAGATTCAGTTAGAAGCTAAAAATGTGGTGACAGCTGAACAGACTGAAACTTTTAAAAAATATCTTTACTCTCTGGTCTCAGACATAAGTTGAGTCTCTCATAACACATTTGTGGGGGAGGGAATTTGCCCTGAGTTGGTCGTAGTTGCAAGACATCGCTGGCTTGGAGATGTTTTCAGCATGTTTTGTTTCCATTTTGGAGATGGTACGTCTCAGTCACAGCGTAGCACAACTCATCTCATTTAAACTAATGATGAAAAGGCAAACCATGACATGGTTTGACTCGATATGGCCAAAGGTGACATTTAAAAAGTCATGAGCCGATTTAAAGATCAGTGAGCCTGAGCTCGCAGCCCGGTGAAATGAGAGGACAGACAGATTGTTTATCCAGTGATCTCTGAAACTGACTCTGTGAACTTGTGCTCACCCTGACAGCTTATCACAGCGGTTTAAAAGTTAATGCTTCCTCTCCACCAACAACTCAACTATTTATAATTTGCAATTCAAGTGAGCAAGGTGAAGCTGTGTGTTTACTTGTGTGCAATATGAGGGGAGAAACGGAGTGTGTTGTCATTGTAAGTTTATTTTTGCTTCCAAATGACTGTATGGATGTGAAACCTAACTTTGGATAGCATTCAAAGAATGAACAGGATTATGTAGGTAAGAAAATAATGAGGGGGGGGGAAGGAGAAAGAATTACTGTAACATGAGGTAGAGTGAACATTTGACAGAGTAAAAAATGGAATTACAGACGCCGACTGCAGGAATATTTCTAAAAAAACTCCCCATGGCTTCATCTACCACAGTTCTAACTTTAGTCAGAAATCACAGAGTTTGTTCTCAGTGAGAGTGACGAGTCCTTAAGTTTCAGCGTTTCTGCAGGCTACTACACTCTGAAGGATCAGTGATCACACAGACACATTTCCATCTCTGACAGGGTATCTGATGTCTCCTTTCCCTTATCCACAAGAAATGTTCCTCATTACAAAAGCTTTTTTAAAATGGCTTGTCTCACAGACTTGTGTGGCTGTACAGGGGTGTGAGTCTGAGGAAAGGAGTGATGATAACATGAGCTTAAGTAGAGGAAGACAAAATTCAAACTTTAAAGACTGTAACTCCTTAAGTATCCTTTCCTCTATATATTAACTTAAAGATGAGTCTTATTTGACCACCATGCCTACCATAAAAAAATGGCTGAACAATATATGAATGACCATCAGTGCTCAGTGTTCTGTTATTAAAAAATTCACTCTTGAAAACTACATTTATAAGATAATGTTTTCCATTGTTCACCAAAATTTGTTTTGGTATAAGAAGTATTGTCCTTTGCTGCCTTTTCTCTTCTGGTCAGAGTATAATACTGAACTCTGTCAACTGTAATTTAAAACACAAACAGCTTTTCACAAAAACCTGGCAGAGAAGATGTTTTTTGGTTTAATGCATTGGGTGCTGTCTTCGTGTGTGGCTGCATCGAACCCAACAAGCTCCAGATGACAAGGGAGTCCATATGTTGCTCAAAAGGCAAATCCCTAAAGCACTCACTGCTGCTTTTTGCTAGCCTATGGCTGTAAGTGCATGGTAACACTTGGATGTGATTAGATCTTCTTAGTGCTCCTATTACTGGAATTACAATGGCTGTACACATAGAGTTCAATGCCATGAGAGAATTTAGTGAATCTTTTAAACTATTAATGTAAAATTTCAGAAGTAGAGAGGACAGAACTGGAAATTTAAAAAGTGGAAAGGGCATGTACTATAGCTTCTAAATGAAATGCAGCTCTGTCTGCTAGGTAAAAGGTAGAGTTGTGCAACTTTAAAAAAAACATTTGGCTGTGGTCAAGGGAAGGTCTTGGTTACAGCAAAACAAAACCAAAACACTACTGGTTTGTGATGGGATGATCCATTAAAAATAGACATGTTATATGAGTGATGGGCCAATAACTTTAAGTCAGTGATACACAGACTTCATATAACAGTGATGCAGGTTGATTTTCAGCTCAAGAAAGTTGAAAAGTGCATGGATAGAGTCACAGCGCACAATACAATACATATTCTGCAAAGAACAAAGAGCTAAATAAACTTTTCGTATAAGTTTTGTGTGTATATGCTTGTGTTACTTTCATAAGTGTGTAGAAATATGTCCTATGAGCGCGGCTTTGTCTTACATACAAAGAACACGTATAGATTTCTCCATATAAATCTACTTCTGGAACTGCATACCATGCAAGTATAACTATAGGTCTGATAATTACTACCTGTCACTGGCAAAGTACAATAACAAAAAACCTTGAATGCAGACAAAGACCCCCTAGTTACAAGTTCCTTTTTTGATCCTTGCCGCCCTTCAAACCCTCTAAAACACATGCATGCAAAATGAACATTACTGTAGAACTGTACATACATTTGCAAAGCATTTAGAACAGATATCACTAAAAATACAAACCTGCAGCTGCTGAATCTAAACATCATTCCATTCCATAATATTAAGAAATATGATTTGCACTTTTGTATTTACCATAAACTCTGCTGAATCCCACTTTCATAGCTGACATTTTCTCCAAGTCGGCACTGATTTACAAACAGCATATTTCAACTTAGTGTTCCACTGAGGAATCTGCCTCTTTTTCCATGGTTCAGATATTATTAGAGGTGTTAGAGAAGCAAACAAAGGCTTCCTAAATTTCAGCTTAGAATCCAATTTTACTCAAAGTCGTGTTTCAGGTCACTATTTCACTTAAGAAACCAAACAGCATATGGGAGATGAGAATGAGTGAGAAACTAGTTCACCATCCATCATGCTTCCCCTTCCAAAGATTAGGAAAAAGTGATTGTACAAACTGTACAATTAGCTGGATGGACAGAAAGGTGATTAAGGTGAACTTCATTTCCTCTATCTATTTAATGCCATGACACAACTTCTACCTTAATTTGACAAATGAGTAAGAGGGAACTGGGCTTACGGGTAGGTAGCCGCATGCATGCTACACGTGTGTGAGCTTAAGCTGATTCAAAAAGACATAAACTTTTACACACACACACACACACACACACAATCTCCTAAATTTCACCTGCTTGACTTTTAATATCCATGTACTTCTTATAGAACTTTCCCTGCGCAGAGTGATGACTCAGATGGAGAGAGGCAGTGAGGGGAGAAGGAGGGGGGGGATTTGGGGGAAGAAAACTCTAAGACTCTTTTGCTGTCCCCCGCCTTCAGCCTCTCAGCAGGCTCTTACCTCCTGTGGCTGTGCTGCTCCACAGAGACATGAGCTGACATCAAAAGTGATGCTAAAAAGTACTCTCTCTCTCTCTAACACACACACACACACACACACACAGAGACACACACACACACACAAATAACATTCACCTCCACCGCTCCGCTACCCTCCGCAGACATAAGCTGATTACCCAGAAAATTGAAAGCTCATATGCGGTGATTCATGTGCTCATATGAGTTTGGAGATGCATGCATGTAGCAGCGCAAACACTCTCAAAAACATGAAAATATTTTCACGACAGAAACACAGGCTCACGCTGTGAACTACCAAGAAGTTCTCACACTCCTTTAACACACACAGAAACACAACACGTCATACAGGCTGAAGATGAAAGACACTAAATTAAAGGCTCAGCATGAGTCTATCCTCTCTCCACAAAAAGTCCTCCCCCTTTCAATGGGAGTCTCACTCATCCCTCATCCCCTGTTTGTTCTGACTATCACAGTCATAAACTTTGAGATGCTGATGTGAAATGTGGGGGGAAATACAATGGGTCAAGAAAAAGATAATGCCTAA
>JAUZTA010000014.1:8079526-8091253 GCA_034780835.1 Ctenochaetus striatus | reverse complement strand
CTAAAAATAATGATGTTTTTTCTGGGGTCCTCACCTTAAAGATACAGCTGAAAAGAAGAGATGTAAATGAGTGCAAAGTGGGGAAAAAAAACATAAAATCTGGCCAGGAAAACAAGATTCATCCTTTCCAAATGTGTGACAAGCAAAAAGAGAGCACAGATGAATGACCGTTCTTTACTTACTTATTAAGATACATGATTAAGCACAGACACAAACACTCACACAAACTGTGAATCAACAAAAATGTTGCTCAATGCGCCTGTCTAACCATTTCCCAAATTAGCCGTTTTTAGAAGTCTTTGATGCTACAGTGGTGAGTTGTTTGCTTCCACAACTGCAGCAATGTTTGATCACTGTGTTGCACTGTGCATAAAATAGGAATGTGGACACTTTAACTTTCTCTTGGCAGAGTTGTAAAGCAGACCTAAAGAACACCATGAGAAGCATGATATAAAGTTCAAGCAGCGCTTCAAGCAACAAAACAAGTAATTATTCATTCAGGAAGCTGAGCATTTGTGAAATAAAGATAGAGGAAAGCAGACAAATTTAAGTTTTTTGTCAAAAAAAGTAATCACAACTTTAAGGTCATCTGAGTAAAAGTTTATATCTTGAGTCATACTTATGTTAGGACTTGCTTCTCTGTCGTTTTTTATGTCACTGGCTTTGGGCAAATGCAACAATAACAAAAAAAAAAGGGGGAAAAAATCAAAGATTTGTGCATATTAAGGTGAAGGCTGACTTAAAGGACTTGTCTCACTTTGCACCTTAAAATCTATGTAATAAGCATCTGATCTATTAATAAAGCAACCTATCACACAAGTGACAACAATACCACAGCCTTGTAAACACTGTCTGAAAGTGTAACTAATCAAGCTTCAACAAGAGGAATACCAGGTGGATGCACAGGAAGTTATATGACATCAATTTATCAAGGAGGCAGAATGGAAATATTTGTAAAACCAACACAATAAGACTCATTAAACCTACTAGGAGTTTTTAAAGTGGTAATCATGCAATCTTAATTTAATACAGATGCCTCCATATGAGCTAAACAAGCACAGAAGACTATCGGCAAGAAGACTTGTTATTTCTATATGGTTGTTAAAAAGAATGAATACCTTGGCTATTGATTTTACATAGACACAAACAGACTAAGTACCTCATTGTGATGCATCCTGCAAACAGCTGTGTATATAATAAAAAAATAGTGTTACAAATATATTGCATCTTTGTTCCACAAACTGGAACAAAATGCTCAAACTAGCCAGATCAAGACCTTGACAGCAGGAAAGTGGAGCTTATTCCACTTTTGGCCTCAGGGGCCACCAAAGTTGACACAAAATATCAGGTCCTTGTAGCCGCTTTAATATAACAAACTTCAACAAATGACACCACCAGATTGAGATCAAAATCAGTGGATGACCTTAAAAAGTTCAGGTTTACTGAGCGCGAAGTCACAACTTGACATCCTCTCTCTGCTTGGTAACACAAGATGGTCAGATATGTAGTGTTTATTCATGGAACATTGCCACCCACTATGTGTTCAATCTGTCCTTAAGCATGAAGACAGATAAGGGACAGAGGCTAACTTGGTGTAAACAAGCTGCAGAAATGACAAATAAAGTGCTACTACGCTTTTTTTCCAAAATGATGATCATACCTTTGGGGCAGTTCATCTCTACTTGTAATGTAACTGACAACAATATAACTTGAACAACCTCATGAACTTTCTCTTTCTCTGTGTTTTCTCCCTGCAGTGAAGTCCATGCTCCTGCGCAGCTGCAGTCCAGCGGCCTCTAAGCTGAAATTCAATGACTTCAACAGGGTAAATGCTTGCTGACATGGTGGCTCGACCCCATGTTCAAACTCAGACCCAGGGGGAGTTCACCACTTAGCCTCCTTGCTGCTCAAATGACTTATGTCGTCCTGGCATATTATCATTCAGTATTGACTGGCATCTCAAGCCTCTCGAATTGGAACTGTTGAAATGTTTAACTAGAGAATTAAGAACAACTGCTTTAAAGAAGTAACATGCCCTTTTGTCTGTGTTAAGTCTCTATTAAATCTATGTCTGAACCCATTTATTTTGCAAATTAAAAAGCAGTCATTGGAGAAACTTACAAATATCTGAGGACTTTATCAATTTGTGTCTCATAAATCCATAAAACACATTTTGACAAGGACGCTCAATCAGAAGTGTTTTTAAAAAGACCAGACTGTATTTCATCCATACAGTCTTAAGCACCTGATGCAATCATTTCCTCAAAAAAACCCTGCTGTCTTCCAATTTGGTCCCTTGACGAAAAAGAAAACCACTGAACCAACTGTAAGACTATACAATAAAGCTCATAAGATCCATGGCAACCTTCCCCCTGGAACTCAACACTGCGTTGAACTGTCACACTCCAAAGCCCAAACTTTTGAGATCTTCACAAATAATCCAGTCATTAAATTTTACTTTCAGATCCAGAAAAAATTACTCCCCTACAACATTTCCTGCTGTTTCCAAGACAAAACACATTTCTGGCTACAACAACTATGGTCAGTGATCTTTTTTCGCACATACACTGCATCTTGAATGCACTGCATTAGAGTGACAAGTTCAAAACACATTTAAACAGGCATGAAAACGTTATGTGATGACATCTGCAATTACTGATTCATTAACACCTATGTCTCCAGAAGAATATCAGATTTAGCAACAAAAGGATCCCAAGGATCCTCTTTGAATACCAACAAAGATATAAGCGTTTCTCTCCTAAATTTTATAAATTTTCTTTCAAAGAAATGTCTGCACAATGTATGTGAACACATAAGTGCATATAGGCTTACTTCTGCGCTGTTGTGTGTTTGTACTTACTCCAATGACATGCACACACAGCACACACTCTAACCAGTTTTATCTGACACGTGATGGCTGAATGAAAGAGGAGCATCATTAGGAGCTATTTCACAGCTATGAATGAAGCTTCATGAAACATTGGCTGAGCCTGTTGAGAGACGCTTACAAGAGAAATATGCCAGTAAATAGCAGTGATATTAATATTTTATTCAAACTGGCTCTTCAGCATTGGTTAATGTTTCATTTTCAAACTGTAATTGGCCATCATTAGCTATTACTTTGGCAAAATGATTTAATATAGCAGACTATATTCAGACCTTCAAAAACCCTTCACCCCATTGTAACTTGTTATCTAAATGATTTGCTTAATCCATTTAGAAAAAGGTATGGTGCCACAGACCTGAATAATGAAAATATGTATAAATGTTATCAAAAATGTAAAATGTAGTCTAAAAATAGACTTCAGACGTAATTATGTTGGTATTAATGTCAATGATTCCCTGAGAGTATGATATTGAAGCATTACAGAAATAATGAAATGGTTAGAAATGAAGAAACCATAGCTAGGTTCTGCTCAAAGGTAGCGGAAAACTAATTCAGGTTCACTAATAAATGTGTTGCATCTTGCTCATTTTATCTGTACAAAAACAGAAAATGGAATACGAAATATTTTAATCTCAAAGGTGGTTAGCCTAAGTGGCACACCACTTACTGGCTGCACAAATTAGCAACTGGAGTTTCTGCTGGTTGCTGAGCATTTTCACTGAAGGAAGAAGGATGTGTCCTTGAACTGATTTTGACTGATGATGTTTTATGTTCACAGATGACAGTGTTTTCAACAACATTTTTGGTTGCACGTGGTTCAGCTGACAACACAACACATCAATGAAACTTACAAGACTTCATTAATTTCTCATTTAAAGATGCAATGTGTTTAAAAGAGGGCAGAATATTACCAGAGTAAGCCCCTAACAGCTGCTCAGCATACTCAATAATGTGGCTCTCTCTGGCAGTAGCTGCTGTTGGCTTGTTAGCTTAGTTAGCTGTGCGGCTAGTGGCACTTTTAGCTGATCAGTGTGCCTGGAACAGGAGCCTGGAGCAATAGATGAGTGTTGATGTCTACACTATTGCCAGCAACCTCCAAGCAAACCCAGCTGGACCAGGACTTAACAGCTTGATTCCAGAGACTTAGACCCACATGCCTACTTCATTAGAAATCTACAACAGAGGACACGGACAGTTTTGAGATAAAGACTGAACCAACACTTCTCCACATTCTGTTGATAATACAGATTAATGAATAGGAATTCAAAACTATGTTTTCAAGGGCTTTAGGTCTCCATCAAAGCCAGATAATTTTTTCAAATTCATTCCTCAGCAACTCTTACAGTCATGTTTGCACAAAAACATCATTAAAGCAGAGTCCCGCATCCCACATACTCCTGTTATCCATCTTCTGTTCTCAATACTGACAGCTGTGCAGCATTTAAATAATCTGAACACTCAATCACTGTCAATAAGCTGACATTTATCACTTGCTCTATACTTTGTGGGAGTCTGCGCTGCACTGATGCACTTCACTGTGGTACAATTAGACAGCCTCTTAAAGCAAACTTGTCTGTTGATTTACCGCCTACTGCAACAACAGCCAGCGTGTAACCCTGATGGATTCAGCTTTCAGTCTCGAGGCATCCTTTCTAACAGATTTGTTGACTTCAACGTGTGTTCTTGCCTTACTTTTTCCATGTTTTGGATACTTTAAGTCCCTTGATTGGCTGGTATGATGATATATACTAAGAGACAACATGAAATGTGTCAGCTGTCAGAAATGTTACTGTTTATACCAATATTGGTAATAATTGGGGGTGGGCTACTTTTTACCCTTTGCTTCCAGGCCTACCATCCAGTTTCGTGACTGCATCTTGCACTGCTGTGACTCACACTGACAAACTGTTTAAAGACATATCAACCTACGTGACAAAATACTCAAACTTGCTTCTATATTAGTTCTCATTATAGCAGGTGTTTCCAGGAGCACATATTAATGAAACATACATACAATTACACACAGACTTATAAGGTGAAAATGGTACCAGCTATTAAAATGAATCTGCTGCTTTAATGTAACAGTAAATCTTTTACATGTGCAGAGCTTAATGAAACTGGGTCATGGAAAAGATTTGGGCGGTAGTATAAGACTGCTGCTGTTTTTTGCATGTCACGATGTAAAAATTATGTAGACTGTAATATCAAATTCTATTAATATCGCAGCCACTAACTCTATTCATAAAACTTATAACACTACATTAACTTAAAATGATAAACAGACAGACATTTTGGCTAAATGCACTTCATCGCACAGTTTCTTTTCATGCCATTTTTACTTCAAAATTAGTTTAATATTAACACTGTGACATGGTGAAAATAATTCACCCAGGGTACATTTTGAATTAAGACACCCTTAAGGGTTGGCTGAGTCCATCACCAGTGGTCTTATTGCCAACTTCTGTCTTTTCTTTTTCTTTTTATTGGCTTATTTATTGGCCTGCTTTTTGAGAATGAGTGAGAGCCGCTCAGCAAAATGGCAAAGAGAGGCATATTGATTACATCTGAATGAATTTTTTAATCCCAGCACTTGAAAAAATAAACTCGGAGTCCTGCCAGTAAATGGCTGTGGATTGTAGTGGAATCTGTTGTGACTTAGGTGTTAGTTCTTCTAGAAGTTTTCAGCTCTGCCTCTAGCTTTCCTCTCCAGAGAAAAACAATGCTTAGTGTCTGTTAGCCAGCAGGCTATCTTCAGTCTTCTCTGAGCAACATATTTTAACATCAAATCTGAATAAAGAGTTTACTATAACCAAAACAGACATGTTGATTTGAGGTACAGAGGATAAAGAATAACAAACCAAGAAGATTTTATTGAGTTTCATTTTCTTTCTGTCCACTTGAAGTGTTTTTTAGATGAAATAGTATAACAATTTAGTCCATTTTAGCTTTTTAAATGAGATACACTAAGACACAAATAGGTTTAGTGATGCCTTTCTTGACATTACTTGTTTAGAAGTTAGACAAACTGCAAGCTTATTGTTTTACTGGTAAGATTTAACCAGATATTTTTCTGTTTCATTTGTGACTTAAAGATATTTTTCTTTCTTTTTCTTTGGAAACTCCGCTACATGTAGTTCAAGACAACACTCTCACATGTAAATGTAAACACCCTGCTTATTTTTAAATCATTACATCTTTCTCCACTAAAGTACAGTTCCCTCTTCAACTCATTATTTACTTGATTAATACAAGTATGCAAACACCCACACTTTCATGTTCTTACAAAGTAGATCATGCAAACTACACAAGAACACAGAGGCACATTAAATCTTTTATTTATATCCACATTATAACAATAATTCACAGAGGACATAACACATGCTGCACACATATTCTGCTTTTGACTTCACATGGGTAACTGAAGTGTGAAGGAGATATTTTAGGGTTTGACTTACTCCCGGTATGTGCTGCAGTATCTGGATGTGAAGGATAATTTATATCCCTAATCCTTAACCCTGGCTCCTGTAATCCTTTAATACAGTAAGGTCTGGAGCAGACAAGAAGCTGTAAATTCCATGAGAAATATTTGGAGTGAAATAAAGACAGACAGAAATGGAGCATAGGGCCTAAAAATAGTCCTAACAGAGATTTAACTGTGTGATTAAGTAGGCCTCTATCTTTCACCTCATTAGAGTTTATAGTTTTATACTATATTATGGTATGGTATTACATTATTTATGCATGGAGCTTGTTGGAGAAGGGGGGCAGCACTTCTGACAGAAAATTAGCTTGACTTTTCTTATTTAAATAATCTGTTTCTTGATAGGAATTTGTAGTTGTAGACGAGGCGACTGTGAGAGAGATGTTTACTGACTTTCTGCTACAAAGCTGATTGTCCAAGCCCAAGAAAAACCAGACTGGAGGTAAAAACAGAGCATCATGCGTGTGTGACATTGATTAATGTGGGCTCAGATTGGAAGCATTGCTGTATTGCAGAGAAATCAGTGATCAGTGTAGCATTTGAAACAGGAGGACTGAGACAGAGAGGCAGTGTGAGGGTGAGCAAGTCAGAGGAAGAGCAGGACAGTGTTGAGGTGCTTTAATAAATTTTGCTTGTTTGTGTTTTGTTATTAAAACAGAATCTGAAATCAAATCTGTGGCACATGCAGATGCAGCGGCCAGTAGCTCTTTTAAACCTGGGACATTTCTGTCACTTTAATCTGTTACTTTCTCTGCTTTATTACAGAAATGTGATTCCTATGAGAGAATACACTTTTCAGTACTGGAAAAGGAAGCATGGAGTTTGGATTAAAAGCAGTGGATTTCAAAGATGATCACTGCCCACGGCATCTTCTGACCACCCAGCCAGGGACCGCCCCAGGGTGAGAGGGAGGAAAGTCAGGATAAGAGCCATTAGCTCAGCTTGGACTTAAGTTTTCTCATTGATAATATCTGGTTGCAGGAAAGAGAAGTCGACAAAATGAGAGTCTTGTCGGCCAAGCAGCCAAACATCAAGATAGCTTTGCTCACTGAAAGGGCAGATAGTATTTTGAGCCAACAGAAGCAGGACTCATGCGGGAAGGAGGAGGCATATAGAGACATACTTTGTGTTTTTAGTAAGCTACATTAGGTAAGGGATGTCTCAATATAACAATATTTAAGATAACTGTGAGTAAAAACTGAAATATTACTATAGATATTGTATTACTAATTTTATATACAATAACATGTATGCAAATAATACAGGGTCTTTTCCATCCATCCATTCTGGCTTTGCCATGATAGATTGTGGTAACACACCCCAACACTGGTTGTCACCCACCATACAACTTAAAAATGATTAAGTGTTATTGTTGTTTTTGTTGACCTCTGTACTTTTATGGTTATAGATAATCTCTCCTTCACTCCACTTCCCTACACTTATAAATTGCCTGTAATTTATTTCAACCAAAAAGGGACAAAACAAACAGTAAAGACAGTGATAGATGGTTTTTATGATTATTCCTTCTTTTTCCAAATTTTCTAAAGTATTGTTTAAGGCCATCATGCAGTGAAAGCCTGATAGTATGCCAGCCCTCTTGGGTTGTTTAATTGTTAAGTTTTTGGCTGTTGTATAGCAGGTTGTTACAGGCTGTTAGTCAGTGGGACCATAGAGCGATTTGGCTGGGTGAAGGCTAAAATAAGTTTGCAAACTTCAACAGTATTCTGGCAAATTAATGTAAAAGTAGAGGGACTCATCATGAATCCAAAAATTCCAAAACACAATTCTGACTAGTGAAAATGCAGCACGAAACACTACAAATACAATTAGCTTCATATTCTCTTCAACCAACTTTAAAATAACTTCTCTTAAGTCATTTTTTTTTAAACTTGCATCAGCTCCTGCAAATAGTCACTCACCTTTCATTCATGGTAATTAACACCCATGCAACTGTTGAGTTGATGAATGAGTTTCCTGTTTAAGTGTGAGCTTTACTTGGCTCAGGCAGACTCGCAGGTCAGGGTTTATTATTATTTTACTTTGAACCAGCAAATAGAAACAACTACTTCTGGCAAAGTCTTTATTCGATGAACTGTACAATATCACAGCACCAGAGGACAAACTACTGTACCACTCTCATATTTTGCTAATTAATTTGTTATTTCTTTTTTTTTGGTCTTCTAATGTAAGTCTATCAGTACACAAACACACACACAATGAGTTCCGCAACTATGGAATCACCACAGCAACATCACTCAATAGCAGAATGTGTTTTGCCCCCATGCATGAGGCCTTCTCTGTCCCACAATACCTCCCTGTTTAGCCCTGATGAACAGCTGCAGAGTCCCTTCAGCCTCACGGACAGGAAGTGAGTCACTGGTCATGTTTAACCTTGCGACCTCACAGACTCTCAAGGGGTCATGAGGGAGCCCAGTCCATTAAAGTGTTTATATTGTTCCTTACCTCGAGAATTAGGTCAGACAAGTGGCCGACCTCATGGATTTTTAAAGGTTAAGAAGCTGCACTGGAACAAGCAAAGTTCTGAGGAGTGAAATTATTTAAAAAGTGAGTGTTGCCTTTGTTCTGAGATACTGCCATGTGAGTTCATTAATTAATACCAATTAAGGAAAAAAGTTTTGCTTGCCCCTTGGGTGCTTTCTGCTGACAGGAGAGCATGGAGACTTTTGTTTCTTGCTTTAGAAGAAAGAGGGGGAGTTGCTCAGAGCAGAAGAGCGTGGTATGATGTGTCTGACAACTTGGGGCTTGAGACTATTCTAAGAACTAAAAGTAAGAACGGAGCACTTGACAACCATATTGGCCAGAATATGAGATTACTGTTTTATCTGGAAAATTAAGTTTGAAAATTGGGGACTAGACACAGGTGCATTATACAGTAGGTAAGCCTCTCTCTCTGAATGCAGTAAGTATTTGTCCCTGCACTGCACAGAGAGCCTCTAACATTAAGAGAGCATTGGATTATTCCTTGTTTGTAGCCTTGATGTTGCCAGGCTGCTTAAATTTTGTTTATTGAGCATCTCCTGGATTTAATCCCAAATGCATTTAGGAACCACAGTAACTGAGGAAACACACTGACTTGACAAAGGTGAGTAACAAAAATAAACCAACTGAAAATTTAGAAAATTGGAAGCAAAAATGCTTCAAGGTCTCCAAGGCCAAAATAACAAAAATAATGACACTAACTAGAAAATAAAAGTCAACTGAGCTAAACAAACAAAAGAACAAATATAAGCTCCCCACCTGACCATAAAACTGGAGGAAAATGGCATAAAGAATAGGCAGAGTAAATGTCAGAGCATCCCTTTAGGCCTCCTTAAAGTTCTTCGAGTAATTGAAGGCAACCTGACTTTGACACGTCTATAAACCAGTCAGAGGACAAAGGCTAGCTAACACAATAGTATGATGGTACTATTAAAAAAGAGTCCTATCAAAACAGAATTAGCAAACCTTGGCTTGACCACAACAGCACCAACTTAAAAACAGCTTGCTAGCCAATAGCCCATGAGCACTGGTCCTACATATTCATATACAGCTCCACTGATATTGTACTTAGGCTAAGGTGTATTTAGGCACCCATGCTTGCTACACACATACACAGGTATTCATCAAAACTAAGCTCTTTCTAAATTTCAACCTTAAGTTTTAGGTGAGGTCTTTTGGAAAATTCTGGCAGGGGTCGAGATCTTCAGAAACTCAGATCCTAGTGTTGTTATTACTGCTGATGCTAGATGTCTGAGCATGTGCCTCTTTCTCCTTTGTTTACACAAGGTTTTCATGTGGTATGGTGCTGGTGCTGACATTGTTAACAGTGTTTTAACATGTTTGCACAGTCACTTTTTCCACTGTATCCTAAAAAAGAGGTGTCAGAATGCACCAATGAGGTACATAAACTACATAATCCAACATTTCCATAAAACAGTCCCCATCACTAGCTGCACCATCTAGTCGCAGTTAGCTAATGGTAAAGTTTTAATTTCAAGCTACTAATTGGCCTGTATAGCTTTAGGGTTCGGGCCATGTTGCTGTCTGTTGGTTCGCCATGCTCATGACAGCTTTTCAGTCATGTTTTGTGCATCTTCATTTGGACAGAAATTTATTTAAACAGTGTTTGCGTTGACCTATTTTATTTTTCGAGAATGACGGAGGGAAAAAACGCTAACAAATACCCTTGTAGGTGTGGACAAGGTCTCGAAGGATATTTGGAGCAGTGAGAGAGACAGCTTTCTTCCAAAAAGAGGCCCAGACGTAACACTGCAGTGAAAGCATCTCATGTTTTATTTTACAGGGGGAAATGTTTTAAGAATGAGGACTTGTATTTGGACTAATCGCACCTCGGGGAAACTATCTCAGCAGATAATGTTTCTAAAACACAAGAAGTATTTTTCCAAAACCAGGAGTTGGAGTTGGACTTGTCATGATCGAGGTTGTCTAAAATTCAAGCAAATATGGTGCTAAGTTTTGTACAAGATGATATTAGGCAGTCAGTATCAAGTTGTCCTAAGAACTTCACATGCAGATAAAGATCAGACAAAAATCAAATGAACTGAACTTCTGAAAAATATAAAAATGGCATATAAGCTAAGAAATACATTTTAGATGTACATGTCAGGCAATCCTTTACTTCTTATGTTTCTCTCAACTCAATCTTATCAAAGCATCCATGGGTGCGGATGTAACGACTATCATTATTTAAAGAAGTTGTGGCAGCTTCCCAATTTGTATCACCAGCTTATTCACAGAGAGTTGGTTTACTTAAAGTATTACACAGGGATAATGTGGGATCGAAGAAATGAATGCCTAAGAGTGTTTGACTGAGAAGCCCCTGAACTCAATCCAACGGCATAACCTCAGCATAAACACAATCCACCCAAGAAATGAAGAACTCATTCTCATTTGTGCAAACAGATAAGATCAAAGAGGGTGAGCACAGGGGGACAGAACGAGAGGGAAATTGGGGGTGACATGCAGGCTGAATGACGCGTTTAATCGCACAGAAAATTGGGGTTGGATTGCCAGGCGGTAAAAGAATTAGGATTAATCCATGCCTAGAAATCTATTCTGATGCATTTCCCTTACCTTTCACCACACTGCTTTAAACTGAACATGACCTCTCTCTCTCCTTCTTTTCCATTTATGTGTGTGTTCAGAAAAAAACAAGCTTGCACTCAGTTTTCTAATTGTTTGAAATCCTCCAAGTGGTGTTCAATTAAAAAAAAAAAAAAAAACGTGCCACACTATTAAGTATAAAATAATAATCTAAAAGTGGCCTGAAATACTTTAATAGACTCAGCAAATGGTTTAGGGACATCCACTGTCTGAATTAAGATAAAGGTAGGCAGTC
>JAUZTA010000014.1:7964713-7974788 GCA_034780835.1 Ctenochaetus striatus | reverse complement strand
AGACGCGTGTTTGCATTGACTTTGTATGTAATCTCGACGCGCGTCCAGGAAAATTCGCGTCCGGTGTGGCCGTACCACTACAATGTTGATGAAGAGTCCTTTAACCTCAACAAAGTTGTCACTTTATCTAAAACATGGATTTTTTCTAATCTCAACCAAGTTTTGTTTTTGTCTTAGCCAAACTGAACCTCTTAACTGTGTGAGATTAAAAAAGTTTTATTTTTGGTGTCAAACTTTGCAGCAGGAAGGCACCAACAGATGACTTTCTGCTGCTAGGAGGATCAGATCGGAGAACATTTTCGTGTGTAATTCAAAGGAAATTAGAAATTATTATATTTGGTGAAATCTAAATCCAGGATGGTACTTGATTATCAAGTCCAAGTCCTCTTTAAATCTGTATCAAATATATTTAGGTTGAGAACAAATCATTTCAGATTTAAGTACTAAAACTGCTGTTATTCAAATACTTGTCAGATTCTTAAACTCAAATTTGAATGTATTACTCTTTTTCTATAATGTCTATAAGGCTTAAAACCTTTCTATGCATAAACACGTATACTTCAGTGATTTAATTATAAGACTTTTATGCCATATTATTTACTAGCACTTTAGGAAGCCTGACTCAGTTACATTAATATGTGTGTTTGCATACAAATGAGATGTATTCACCCAGAGACAAACTCTTTGTCCTTTTACCTTTTTTATTTAAATTCTTTCTCTAACTCAGAGAGAATAAATTGTATTGTAAACATGTTCAAGGTCTGTCACTCAACATTCACTGGCTTTAATTCTACCTCACTTTACCTCGCGTAGGTTTGATGTTCAGCCTCTTCACCTCCTCCATCTTAAATCCAGTGTTTCTGATCCCTAATCCTCCATATATGCAAAGAGAACACAACAAAGCAACTTTCAGCTGGGAGTACTAAAATAAACATCACTTTGTTATGTTGAATTTGCAATGGCTGCTCAAAGTGAGAATTGCAATCCAGACATTTGGAGGACAAATACAAATGGATTGAAATGAGACACTGAACAAAACCCTTTATGTGACATTTTCTTTAGCTTGCATTTTGCATTTCTTTTTTTTTTTTTTTTGTTTGGTGTCACTTCCACAACCTTTGCAGATATGTAGTATGTCTCAGTTTTCTGGTTGCACATCAAAAAATATCAGCAAATCGAAATCTTTCCATTATGTGTCAATCACGATCCAGTCAGCAAGCAGAATATAGCATCTGCTCTTCGCTCAAATGATGTCCTTCAAAACTTTAAAGAACAGATGTGTTAATTAAATTCAGAGCAAAGAATTCTTAATCAGCTACCTTAGTTTTAAATCTAAGCTCCCTTCACCATTTCCATTCATCTGTGATGTTGCTTCACTGGTGAACTGCCTTTCAGATGCTTGTACATCAGCATGTGGCTCACAGTCGTTTTTAATCCGTCGTAGTTCACAGGATTTGCATATGCAGGTTTATTTCATGTCATTCAGTGGCACAGAGTCCTCTAGATAATGAAACCAGGTGTCTATGCTGAGATATATATTCAGAAAAAAGTCTTTTAACAGTCAATCCAGTTCGTAAAATATGCAGACAGAAAGCATGCGCAGTTCACAAATGCTTATGTTAATGCATAGGTGCTGCTGATAGGAGTTGGGGGGGCCTTAGTCATGTCACATTTATATATTATTCTTTTTTTATGTCTTGTCTTTTGGCATGCGCACAGGACATAAATCCCTGTAACACCTTATAACTGTGCTTGTTATGAAGCTATGATAGCCTGGGTTTGTTATTTACCCTAACTGTATAGCAAGGATAGCAAGTTCATAACATGATGTAATAAAGATATGAAAATGATATTTTATTCATTTGAATCATCCCTGTGTGAGCTTGGATCTTCCATGTTTGATGGGATTTATATCTGTGGATTATTCACATCTTTGAGGTCACCGTCCTCTGTGACCAGCTCTCTGTGACCATCCTTCATTTTCATGTGTCCTCCTTCCACTCAATCCCACCAGTCCTTCTTTTTTCTTTCTCTTGTACCAGTTAAAACTCCAGTCAGCTAAATGATCTTGCCACATTACACTTTTCCCTGTAATGACAGTAGGAGCATGTTTTCTAAGCCTGACTACTCTTGCTCCTGAACACTGTTTATAAAGTTGTACAACATTAATGTATGCAAAGCTAAATTAAGGCCTATTTAAGTGGTAAATGGGATGATGGAATCCTTTAAGTAACAATTTGATCAGCAGGCACAGAGTCCCAGCTCAAATTGTTTACTTAGTGTTTTAATTTAGAGTATTGTACATAACTTAATATGCATCTTGTACACATTTTCCTCTGCTCCTGGTCTGGTAAACAGCTCCAGGCCATTCGGCATGGACAGTGGTATGGCTCTTTCTGTTAAGTGAGACAGACTGCCCAAGTTACTTCATGGTTATTGATTCCTCCAGTAGTCTGAAACTAAAGTTTAAGCTCTCATAAATAAAACAGATATATTTGTATTCCTTTGTTTGCCTCTTAGGCTTTTGTCCTGTTCTAAAAGGCTCACAGGCTAATAATTTAAAAATGGTATTGTTCTTCAAACTTGCCCAACATTTCTCCAGAGTGTCAGAGCAATGGCTGCAGCATGCTCTTTTACATACCAAAAGTAAAGTTTAGTTTAAGTCGTGTTCTTTATAAGAACTGCATGTTTGGATGAATGGAATACAAATGAGTATTATTTTGCTTTTTCCTGCCTTACCATATCAACTGCCCTTACAATATAACAAAATAACATGTGTGGTGAATGACAAATGCAGGACCTGGGAGGAGTCAGGTTCTTTTTAATGCCCTCACATCTTCAGCTGTATTGTTGCTGTTTATTGTTGTAGGGGATTTAGTGAAAAGCAGCTTCCCTCGCCTCTCTATCCCTTTCTCCCCTAAATTAATTCCCTTTGTCCGTTTCTTGTTTATGTCCGCCTTTGCCTCTGTCATTTTGCTACAGGCTAAAATGAATAAAAGATGGGGGACAGGTGAGAGGACTAGCAGAAACGATTACACAGACAAGTGATCATAGTGCAGGAATAAGAGGTGATACAAAAGGAGAACTGATATGATTAACAGGATCACTTAGGGATTTAGAGAAAGGGCTTTAGTGACTTCTCTGTGTCTTTTCAGAAATATTCCATCATATACAAGCCTGGGATAAGAAACTGACTCCTCTTTTTTCTGTGTTCATGTGTTAATTGGAGCTACATCAGAAGTATATCAGCCATTATTTATTTACTCCAGATTTAAGCCTCAAAAGCGACAAATCATATGACAACAACAAATCACCTGGACGGAGTCCTAGCAGGATTTTTAAACATTTCTGGCACATTCATTCACATCTTTTTCATACAGTAACTTTGGAACTAAAAAAAAACTCAATCCATGCCTACATACATGAATACAGCAGCTATGTCACCAATACTAAAACCAAACAAAAACCCCAATTAGCCCTTCAACTGCCATCCTCTTATCAGTTCATGTTTAAAATTCATCACCAAAGCCTCAGCTGTCAGCATCAACTGTTACCCTGGTTGTGCAAAAAATATAATTAGAATTTACCAGATTTCTGGTCACCAGACTAGAATTTCTATTCAGGAGTCTTCTAAAATTTGGCTTTGAACAGTCAATCAGCTGCTGGATCACAATTCTTTACTCCTCACCACTGTCCACAGTAACATAAAAGTACTCTATGCAGACGACACACTATTATGTCTTCGGGACCCCTACATGTTATTGCAAGAAACTTTTTTTTTCACTACTTACTTCTCTTTGATTTCACACTACACAAATTAGTGGGATAAGTCACCCATAACTCCCTCTCTCACTGTCTGTCCCTCTTTCTCTGAAGATGCAACACAAGACCCACTCCTGCCTTTTCGCATTAGAAACATTAGATCCATTTGGATTGATATTTCTGATTATTAGAAAATATACAAGACAACTTCAAATGATAGACAAATATCTTCTCTCACTAGTAAACAAATTGCAACACCGAAAATTTCTTTCTCTATGATCTCCACCACCCCAAAGAAAAAAAATGTTCAAATCTCCTGAATCTTTTACTAGCCAATTCCATGAAAAATAAAATAAAAATAAAAAATTCTCACCTCCACTTTGCAGAAGAAAATGTTTTAAAGTAGCCTTGAAGCACCAAATTTCCCACTCTGCTTTCTAGCAAATCAATTACCAGTCTTAAGTCCTAAATCTTACTCTGCATCTTAGATAACTAACAACCCACTCAGCCCCTTAAAACTAGGCAAAGAAATCATGGAGATCACAGATTAAAAAAAAAAAAATCTCAAAACTCCTTCAAATTCTTACCAACTCCTACAACTCATTAACAAACCAAACCTCAAAAGGAGAAAAAAGACTTGGCCATCCTTAAAAACTCAACTTCTGGACACAAATCAGCAAATATAACTTATCTATGATGAGGCAACTTAAAAGTACAACTTATATAGTATAAAACTATCAACAGAACTTACTTAGCTAAACAAAAAATACTAAAAATGTTGACACAGACACGTTCATAATGCAGTGACTTGTCATGATTTAATCACACTAATTAAAAATGTTGATAAAATCTAATCAGAATTTTTAAACTTTTGAAATTCAGTACTGCTGCCATTATAACACTTAAAAAAATCCAGCACCAGCTGATAACCAAAGTTTTTTCACAATTATACAGTTGAACATCATTGAAGCTTAATGTATTTAAAAATGTAGTATAAGATGATTTGCAGAATAAAGGAGAGAAGCAAAAATATACCTCTTAACTTCTTTCAAAGTCTTTCCTTTATCTTAAACTATTCCTGGGAATTAAAATGAAATCTGAAAATGGACAAACCCATATTTGTTGAAGGGCTTACAGCTGACACGCAGGTCATAGAGGTCACACAGATCAGTGGATATATTCCCCTTTATCAGGTTCCAGACTGAAAAGATGTGGGAGCTAGATCAGGATTAGAATCATAAAACAATATTGCATCATAATCCTTGCCGAGAGGTAAAGCAGGGGAAGAGGACAGGAAGCTAAATAAACCTTCTTTCATTCCCAGGTCATCAAACTATCACTCTGAGTTTTCTGTGTATGCTGAGGTTACCTGCGACAGTGATCCTGGTGACATGGTGATCTCACCAGACTGCAATGGGACTCAAATAATCCAGCATGTTTAACATTCCACAGAACGCCCTCAGAGTGATTCAGTGCCCCAAGAAAATGAAAGCCTGATGGGATTTCAGAGCGAGGTAAACTATGTTTCAATCAGCATCACAGAGCAAAAGTAAACAAGTGCAATTACAGTAATTAGAGTTGGTTAAACTTCAACTTTGCCAGACGTGCTGGCTGGAATAAAGCTGTTTATTATGTTGCATGAGTAAAGGCTTTTAATACACAACTGCCACCTAGAGTTCAAATCCTCCTTCCACTGAGACTTCAAAGCAAAATCTTCCTCGTCCACATGTGACCTAAATGTCCTTCTTTTCCTGCAACTGTCGATTAATTGCAAAAACATATTCAATTTTTTTACTTTGTATTTAACAGTAAATATGACTACGTATGTTTTAGACCTCCATCTGCTTCCAGTTCTTATTTATGTGCTTTTTACTCTGTTTTTAGCACTGTCATGCTTGCGACGCCTTAGGAGTCAATGAGGTCCGTCTGCTGTGATCCTACCTTGTCAGTGTCAGTCAGTCCTGAACACCAGAGGAGCCTTAAGCCCAAAGTTTATGGCTTACTGTAATCATTAGCCTCAGCTCAAAACCAGGAAACGGTGCTTAAAGCCTGCAGTTTATCCAAGAGCAACTATTAAAAAAGGATCTGTCACGCTTTATGACTAAGCATGGACGGATAAGAGGCTGTCCGTTCAGAAGTTGCACAGCGGCACCTGTTTGGGGTTGTCAATTATGACAGACGCTTTACAATAATGAGATTTAAGGCCGCGGTGTCCTGTGAGGTTTCATCAGCCAGCAGTTGAAATCTCCTGCGTGTTAGTCTGTCACACTGAGATTCAGAGCTCAAATCTGTCCATGTATAATTGATTTGTGAATGATCTCCCTCTGCAAAAAGGAGCTTAAGAACTGCTGTTCTTTGGCAGCTTTTTTTTGTAAAGCTTACAATCTATTCATGTTCAGACTGACAAGACTTTGAAACTTTTAACTGTCTCTGGTGTATTTTTCAGCATATTACAGTGGATTTTCTGTTTTAAGTCAGTGAAAGGTGTGCCTATATCCCTAAGTATTTATGATGCTTTATATTTACTTTCAATACTGAGAAAATGCAGAAAAATATTGTTACAATAAGTTTCTTCTGTGCTTGTTTCTGTTTTGAAAAAAGGAGCAAAAGGAAGAGTTGTTGTCATTTCGCAGTTTTTGGTTGAACAGATGGTTAGATATCTAAATTTAAAAAAAAAACAAAAAGCAGGAGACAAGCACACAAGGCACAGAGTAGAGGACATATTTTATAGGAACAATAAAAGGCAAGCAAGAAATTATTGACAACACAATAAAGCTCTGACAAACAAAATTTCGATCCACTGGTTTCCAACAAGCTCGTCTCATCCCCCTAATGGCTTTTCTTTTCTTTCCTCTTTTTTTCACACTGTCTCTTTTACTTGATGTCCCTCTTGTTTGTTTGCAAACCCTCATCAAGAAAAGAGTATCTTGAAAAACTTGTGTATTGTGTGTGCTAACCAAACTAGCAACAGCATAGAAGAGAGATGCATATTTTGACATTTGATGCCTTGTAATGTAAAATCATTTTGCGTGGGTCACGCCTCCTCATTTCCTTCATAATCATCCTCCTCCAGGTTCTGCTCTGCCACTATTCGTCATTTGGAGCCTTCAACTACAATTCATTCTAATGAATTATGGGATCTATTCACGGTGAGCTCAGATGGAAGAAAAAGCCATTCTAGGGTGTCCATTCATTGTCCCCCTGAAACTGAAATGAAAGCACAAAAATTTCTGCTTTTTTTTTTTTTTCTTTAAAGATGAAATCATGAGTCATTTACATAAAAGGCGCTGGCAGCTTGTTATAAAAGCTAATGAAACTGGGGGAGCCAGACTGCCTGGGAGAAAACAGTGAATGTAACAAAGATGAAGCAAATGTGCCTTTTTGTACCAATATGTGGCAGCCTCAAACACTTCATAATTTTGGTTTGATTAGTCATAATAGAAGTAGTAGTGTTGCTCTATGTCACAATATAGCATGAGACATATAAAACTAATACGGCTGCAAAGAACGATTAATTTAGTTAATGATTCATCTAAATCATTGACTTATTACCTAATTATTTTTGTAATATTATGTATTACAGTGCTAAATACAAGAGTCCCATTCAATAATGCAGTAAATGGTGACTAAAGCAGTATGTGTTTTTATCATTATTTGTTTTTGAGTTGAGATTATATTCCCAGTTGATTTGAAGTATCATAAATAAATTAGTAAAAAAAAAAAACTGTTAAGCAGAAAATTGGTTACATATATGACTAGTTTTTAATGACACTTTATTATAAATGTTGCGTTTCATTTTAGCTAGTTGTGATGAAGCAAGTATTTGTCTACTATTTGATAGTTTAACTTTAATTTATTCAACCACTGTATATAATCAAGGTTAACATACTGTGATGCTGTTACAGGTTTACAACCCCAGAATCAGAACAAATTCAGTTATTATTCAGCCAATCAGCAAAGGTCAAGCCAAGAGTCGCAAACACCTGGCAGGTCCGGCAGGTGAGATTACTTAGTTACATTAGCACAATGTTACAATGTACAATGTTTGATATAAATCTCAGTTTTCCAGTTCCCTGCTCCTGTGCTGTCTAATGAGGATCTTTCTGTCCTGTAGGCAAGTGTTTCTGTCTGTACCCAGAGGACAGACAGCTTCCTGTCGAGATGCGGCCACATATTGTGGAGTCTGACATCACTTCCACGGTGCTCTTCCTGAAGAGGATGGAGCTCGCTGGACTGCGTCACTGCAACTTTATCGACAGACCAGGTGAGTTTACAAAAACTGACAAAAATAAACACCGAGAATTTATTCACGGCGGTTTGTTTTGTTCCCTAAATGTCACACGTCCTCAGTGATAATTAGATGAATTTTGGGCTCAGTCAGTCGGTCCCCCTTTTGTTCCCTCAGACAGGAACTTTTTTTTTTTATTAGGGGGCAGCGAGCCGTGCCTCAGCTGAACTGACAGCTCCTGTTCTGCGAGCATCCTTTTAGAGCTGACCTGCTTCCATGTGCTTTTGTTCTCCCGGATTTATTCACTCCCACCAACACAAACACACACACACACACACACACACATACACACTCAGTCTTCCATTAGTTGATTAGAGCATTAACATAGTGTTGCTGTGTGGGAGTCTACATTTCTCTTTGTTTCACTGTGTTGTTCATCCAAAAAAAAAAAACATGTTTGTTGCGAAAACAAAATAGAAAATCTAATTTGTACCATGAAAGACATTCATTTTGCATAGTGATGCATGGCAGATGTTGCTGAGGATTATAAAATCCTAATCTTCTGCTGGCTTTTTACTGTAAGCGTGCCCACCAGGGTGCCAGTATACTGTGGGGAGATTGTCTCAATGGGTCACCACTTTGGATTACAGTTCATACTGCAGGAAAACTGTCAAAGGGTTTTTTATGTAATTAATAATTTCTGAGATTTATATACTAGACAGTCATTCAGGCATTTATTTAAATCTCGGGGGGATTTGGCTCATATTTTTTAACCCATTTTTAAAACAATGTATAACCAAGCAAGCAATATATAATCCTAAACCCTTTCCAACCCAGATCCTGAGGGACTAATGCAGGCTTTGGAGGAGCTGGACTACCTGGCAGCTCTGGATAATGATGGTAACCTGTCTGAGATGGGTATCATCATGTCAGAGTTCCCCTTGGAGCCCCAAATGGCGAAGACTCTGCTCGCTTCCTGTGAGTTTGACTGTGTAAGCGAGGTGGTCATCATTGCTGCCATGCTAACAGGTAACATGCCTTTTAATCCAATTCCTGTTTGTGTATTAAAAACATAAAAAATACCACATACATGTACAAAACCATGTTTTCCTTCATGCATCTTATTTATTATGTGGATTTCTTTTAGCACCAACGTGCTTCATGTTCCCCTCTGTGGAGTTGAAGTCAGAGGCGACTCAGTGCCACATGAAGTTCCAGCACCCAGAGGGAGACCACTTCACCCTTATCAATATCTACAAGGCTTTTAAACAATGTCAGCAGGATCCATGTGAGTTAAGACAACAGAGAGAGCAAAAATAACTCTATTCAATTTTAACACAAAGCTTTATTGATCATTACTATCTCTGTGTCTTCACTACTGATTCTGCCTTCCCATAATCCTCGTTTTGGCTCTGTCTTCCTCTCCTGTCAGACTGTAATGTGGAGAAGTGGTGTCAGGAGTTTCACCTGAACCACACTGCTCTGCTGGCAGCTGACACTCTTCGTACTGAGCTCATCGACACTCTGAAAAGGATCGAGCTGCCCATCTCGGTGCCTGCCTTCGGTTCCCGAAGCAACACACTCAATATAAAGAGAGCCCTGCTGGCAGGTTTCTTCATGCAGGTCAGGAAGCGTATCTTTATTAGACCACTCCAAACACAGCTGTTTCAACTTTTCAACTACTTCAAATGTTTCAGTTATGATTTTTAGCAGCAAGTATGAGTAATTTTTTTTTCCAAATTCACTTTCTTTTTCTGCCTTTTATTTTCTCTGTACTGATTTCATTGCCAGAATCAAACACATGACTCTAAAGATTCTTTTTTAATTTGGATGATCCTTCTTTGTGTATATAAGATATATTTGTATATAAATTTATATATAGATTACAGATAGAATATAGATTTATGTATTCAGTTGTATCTGTTTACTACTCCTGGGTAGTGACTGCAGTCCTTAAGTAGGAACCTGTCTGACTGTGCCTGGCTTTAACGTCCCTCAGGTGGCCCGGGATGTGGATGGATCCGGGAACTACTTCATTCTGACACATAAGCATGTGGCACAGATCCATCCTCTCTCTGGCTACGG
>JAUZTA010000014.1:7948066-7961319 GCA_034780835.1 Ctenochaetus striatus | reverse complement strand
AACAGGTCTCTGAGCACCTAAGTGCAAAGAGGTGGGAACAACAGTATTTATCATTCTTATCATTTTTGTGTTTCCTGTTAGGGGCTTACTTACGTAGTCCAGTGGAAGAAAAGTAACCACCTCTCTGCAGCTGGTCCTTTTGTTGTCTATCCTCCATCCATCTTCATATCTTTTCTGTCATTATGAAAGTCCTGTTATCTCAGTCTTTGACTCTGTTGCTTCTTGTGGTAAAATTGATGCTGTCTGTTTGAGGACAAAGGGAGCAAGAGTGAGTAAAAGAAACAATCTGAGTCAGCAAGGAAGAAAAGTAGGTGATTTTTCATTAAGAAATAACTTGCCTGTGCCTGGTATAAACATCTACACCTTGCAAAGAAAAATGCACATCAATATAATAGAATATTATGTATTAAATGTATTATACATAAATGTATTATGTACATTTTACATATTAAATGATTAAAACTGAAAATTAAACCACTCTTGTTGATGTTGCCACTGATTATTGCCTTGTGTCTGATTTGCACATCTACAACTTAGTTTATAAGAATCAAGTAAAAGAATGGTGCACTGCTACCATCAGTTTATGTGTGTGTGCATGTGTGTGTGTGTGTGTGTGTGTGCAAGGGTGAAAATAAGACTCGAGAAAGTGCTTTGAATTAAAGCATTGCATGAAAGCAGTTTTCCAATCCTGCAGTGAACAGGGCTGTGAGTCCTAATCAGCGCTGCTGTCATCAGCCCACGTTTTGCACTCAAAAGGACCCAACCTATATCTCCTGTTTGTTGAGGAGGAGGATCCGAGGCCTGAAGTTGAAGGAGCCGACTCAATATGGCTGTCCTCAGAGTGCTGCCTCTGACTCTTCGTAATTACCTGCCCGGTCTCAGACTCTTCTCTGCTCCTACTTGTAGAGGAGCCGAGGCCTGGGGTGAAGGGAGCGCACTCATCCCAACTCTTGAAAACTGTTCTGGTGAGAACTGCTGGACAAGTGGAGAACGAGGTCTTACGCCATCGCCATCATATCATGGTCTCTTTTCACTGACCCACTCAGACATTTGTGAGATGCTGCATTTAAGGAGAAAACGAAAAAAATCCTATGAAAATAAACCTGACACAGGGAAATAAATATACATATTTATTCCAGAGAGGAAAGCTTAAGTTTTTTCATTTGAAAATCAATCAACTCATCATTATAAAAAGGTGTGCACACTGGTTATACACAGATTATTTTTGTACAACTAGTTTGAGCATGACTGTTAGACATTTGAACAGCTATCTGGCAAGCTTGGGCACTGACTGAATAATAAGTTTCCACAGTCAAGAGAACAAGTACTAGCTGTCACACAGTATATAAGCCAACTTCATAAAGTGCTATGCATATTTTTTACTTAAAATGTGTCAGTCCCTCAGTGTGTCTCATTAAAAGATATGATTGATGATTTTTTATTATTCTGATCCTTTGTCACAAGATGCAGATGTCTGTGGTGCTGTTTCCTGCACCTGTGCAAACTGCATCATAATTAGCAGAACACTTAAGACAGCTGACTTTGATGTTTACTCCTATATAACAGTTTAAATATGGCTGGCAGAGATCCTGCAGCTTAGTTTGGCACTTGTGCATATTGTCATGTGGGAGAGGGTGAGAATTGTTTTGACTTTAAACTAAGACACTGAAGAGATTAAATAAATAAAATGTGCTGAATGTGGTTGTCAACAAATATCTTGAAGACAAAGAACCTTTGCAAAAATATAAGCATGCAGCCTTTCAAGGTTCCTGATTTAATTTATTAAAGCATAATACATCTATTTATTTGTCAAGGACACTTCCCAATGAACAGAAAGAAAGAATGAGAACTAGCCCAGAATTAGAAGGCAAGTTAAGCCTCAGACACATGCCTCTCTCTCTGCATTCTGACTTCATAATAAGAAAAAGCTTAAATGTTGCTTATAACAGTGAAAATTGCCATATTCATTTTAAAAGCCATAGCCATGACAGTTACCCTGCATAGCAGCAGGAGCCTGAAAGCATACTGAGATTTTCATTACTTTTTGCCAGATCAGCCAAAACAAGATCATTTTGAGACATTTAACACTGACGAAGGCTTTGGTGGAATGTGAGTACATTTGAAGTAATGTTGTTTACTTAAGTATTATCTTTTTGTGCACGTTTAGATTTGTAGTTCCCAACATCTAAGAAGCAAACATTATACCTTTTACACCACTACATTTACCTAACAGCTTTAGATTCCAAGTTTTCCTCACCTCTTTGATAAGTGAAAACCATGTGCCATCAAAGTTAGAGAATTTGAACTTTCTGAAACTGATGGACCAAGTGTTCCTTTACAGACTGAGGAACTTTCCAACTTGAATTAAATGAATAAATAACCTTCTTGTGTAGTTGGAATATACCACACAAATAACAAAAGACAGGGCTGTTTCTCTCACTGAATCTCATTAAAAGTTGATCATTTAAACAAATATGGTTTTCATAGAATGGAGGCCCTTGTATTTAAGGAGGCTATGGCATGAAACATTGTTTTTGAACCACCTAACCTACCTAATGTAATGTAAAGTAATACTTCAAATATGAATAGAAGTTAACATGGTGTAAAATATCTCCAAAACATAAAAACTAGCATCACACTGAAATGAACCATTTTTTCTTACATAATAAATAGGGTACTTCTTAACACAAGCTAGACTACACTGTGCTGATAGCAGGCCTACTCACAAAGCTTACTTAAGAGAGCAATTTGCAGTGAGAATAATTTTACTAAAATCAGCCATTTCATATCGTGATTATGATCATTTAGAATGGTTATCCAGGTCTTAATATAATTCAAAGGAAAAGTGCATGCAACCATTTTGAATGCAAGAGATTTACTTTTAAGTGAAGTACATTTTACAACTTTTTCTTACTTAATTAAAGGATAAGGCACGTCCTCCATGCTATTAGCTTCAAAATACACTTATTTCCCACAGAGGTGTGCGCTACAGTTCGGTTGTTTTACCTGCTCAGTGTATGTTTAGCTTTAAACACTTGTGTCAGGTGGGTCAGGTGTCCCCTTTGTTTGCTAGTTATGACTGTAACGCGCCTGCGTGCCCGCGCTTTTTATGATACAGGCAAGCCCAGCTCTGCCCGCGAGAGGAAACGCTGCAGGTAGGAGCGCGAGACCTATTGTTTATACCGAAAGTAACAGAAATATCGATGTTGTATTGGTCTTCTTTGTTTTGATAAGACGGAGCGCATGGCAGTAGTAAGTAACTTTAGTTCACTTATTTGAAGTTTACTTGCTTTACTTGTTTACTTGTTTTAATGATTTTTACGAGCCAATAAAAACGGGTAATGTATCCTGCTGGTGTTGTGAGGAGAGCAGCGTTTTACATCGGGGTTTTTATTTTGAATAATGCGCAGAAATGTGACGGCTAGCATGCGCTAACAGCGAACGAAGGGCTAAATATGTGGAGCAACAAGTAGCGTCATTAATTCTCCCTTTTTCACAGTCGCTCTGTGATGATAGGACAGATACACAACGGTGCGCAGTCAACATGGAGGACTTATTTAAAACGGTAACCTTCACGCACACCTTACACCTGTTTGTGTCTTTCAGGATAAGCTAACAAATAACGTAATAAAGTCAGTCTGTGTTTGTGTGTGCAGGTGGGGGAGGTGAGAAGCCACATTGAAAAAATTGCCTGTCTAGCAGAGGAAGTGGAGAGGAAACATGGTGTCATTCTCTCCTCTGCAAACCAAGACAAGAGTGAGTACGGGACACCTGCATCATGGTGTATATCTGCTGAAGTAAAGTTCACAAATGATGGGAAAGTTAAAACTTTTTGTTTTTATTATTGTGTTAAAGGTTCCCACAAGTCATCGACACCCATAATCAAAGTTTTAGAAAATGGACAAAAAATAAGAAATTACATTGGCTGAATTTATATATCTTGTGCAATAATGTGAGATATTACTCTGTTATTTATTGTACTAAATGTTTGAAAATTCTGCTTTCTGTGTGTGTCTCTGTGGTTGCATTGCTGTTTAATGAGCATACTGCATTGCTGTGCTCTGTGGAGAAAGCAAAAAACCACAAAGTCTGCCTTCACTGCAACACGGCACATTTAAGAACTGTTCACACTTTCAGGCCTCTCTTTTTAATCGTTGTCTTTGAGAATCTGCAAGGTCTACGAGTTCTCATTGTAAAAATTCTCAGTTTTGTGACAGCTATGGACCATGTAGTGTTGCATCCTTGAATTTGATTGAATTGGGCCTGGAGAGTCCTGTAGCAGTCCTTGAATATGATGTTTTAAAAGGTGTGGGAACCCTGTGTGCTGATGCTCAGAGATCTGTCTCCTCCCTCAGGGCATACAACATTGAAAGACAAACACAAGAGGTCGAACAGCCTTAGCAAACATCCTGTGTGTTTGTAGAGTGTAACAGGTTCCATGGGTAATAAATAGAATAAATGAATCACATACAGGTAATTTCTCAGGGAACAATTTGAATTTAACACAAGTTTTGAGCAAGTATCAATACATGTATATAGCTACAGAATCACATACATGCTCTGACACAGTGACAAGAACAAAGTTGCAGATTCAGTCCCAGTGTGTGGTTGCAAATGCCCCCCATTCTTTATGTTGATGAAACTATTGACTGTTAGGTAAATAAACTTTAATTGACTGATTAGGGATCTCTATGGGCTAAACAGTGGCATGTCAACATATTAAATTTGCCTAAATCCACTAATCAGACAAAAACAAACGACATCTAAACCCTCAAAAACACATAGACAGATTCTGTGCATAAATTATTGTTTCCATCATGATGTTCCCAGGAAACAAAGATGAGCTGGAACAGCTGAACAAAGAGATCAAGAAGAACGCCAACTCTGTCCGAGCCAAGTTAAAATGTGAGTGAAGGTCATTTTTGCTTAATTTTTGCAAAATGAGCTTTTGTACAGTAGATTTAGTCTCATACTGTAGTTGGGACTTAAAATAGCTAGTGCAGATAAAACATTGTTTTATGCAGCAGTTTTCATGTGTACAAAGTTGTTATCAATATATGGCTGTTTGAGTAGATAAGGAGGAACAGTGTAGCACGCTTCCTCAAATTCTGAGGCTGCATAGTTCATAACACAGGATTTGACTTGCAAATGGACTGAACAGGCTACAGAACTCCACTCTGAACACAATGTTAGATTAGAAAAACCCGGAGAGCAAGAAGATACAGAAGTATGTAATTTAAATATGTTTTTTTATGACTGTGTGCGGTCATGATTCTTGTTTTAGATTTTTAAATTTGTTCTGTGCTTGTTTTCATAATAGATTTTCCTTGTGTGATTTTTTTTCAGCATTGCAGGTGGTCTCTCCTGTGGATGAGAAGAGTGTTGGTGTGTCAGTGATCCAGCGTATTCAGAAGAATCAGGTCTGACAGTACTTAGATTTCTTTTAATAAGCCAGGTGCATAAAGATTGCCAACTCTTGAGTTTATTACATCCTCCATCCTCCTCTCTCCAGCACTCTCACTTGACTCGTTGGTTTGCTGAAGTCATGAAGGGCTACCATAAAGCGCAGATCTCCTTCAGAGACAAATGCAAGGCAAACATTCAGAGACAGCTGGAGATCGGTGAGTTTCCAAAAACCAGAACATACACACTTGTTCCTCCTCCTCTCACACTCTGCAGAGTGTTGTGCTTGTTGAGCTCATATCATGCACCTGAGTGGTAACATGCCAGAAGCGTTATTGTATTTCTAGGAGTAGGGAGGTTCTGCCAACTCTGTATTAGAAATAACACCTGTGTTGGCATGTCTTTACTGATATCTCCTGAGATGGCTTGAGAATGTGTGATGTTGAAATGGAAATATCATTCCTACCCGCAGTTCAAGTTAGGAGCTCAGCAATACATTTCATTTTTCTGTCTTTTATTATTTTTTCCTATAATCCACACACACCCACACACAGGTTGTAGTTTAGATCCACAGCAAATTTAATTGATTTTGATTGAGAGAAAGTAATTATAGAAGTAGAGAGAGGAGGTGTAATTACGCCATCTTGTGGTGAACATTCAGAAACACAGTGTTATTTCATGCTCCCTCTGTCACACTTGAGCCAACACACAAAAACTTGACTCTCACTAATAACGTCTGTCTGTTATTGTTTGTTTTTTTATATATATTATGATTGTTGATTGATGTTTGAATTATATGTTTTTTAATGCAACACTTTTTAATTTCTGGAGGAAGAAAGTTGATTGTGGAGTGTCATTTGGTCATTAAATTGGACGGAGCCACCATGCTAAAGTGTTTGTCCCCAAAGGTCACATGATTGCATTTCAACTCCTTGTCATTTTACTTTAGCATGCACTTCAGGGGCTTGAACAAAGTATGTCCTGATGCATACTTTGCAAGGGCACCTGCATACAACCGGGACAAACCACTCCGTCAGAAGATTGCTTCTTGAACTTGGACTTTCTTGCTCATCCATCCTTCAAAGTCTGTAGAAAAAAATTTGAGGAAAAAAATTGAAAAACAGATGTAATTTGTAATGCAGCCGCAGCCTTTGTATGAAGTTCCTGTTCTCAACAGCTTGGATTTGACAAGCTTTCTGCTCTGCAGAGGATTATGTTTCAGAAAAGCCAGAAAAGGATGCTTGCTTGCATTTTGCAAAATCCAGCTGAATTTAGGACATTTTGGTATTTTTGGCATCCTGTATTTGACATACTGTGCTACTGGGACATGTTAAATCTGTTTTTGGCGTACTTATTGGTGCTGTTAATGGGGAAAGAACACAACCAGCTTTAGCACTTGTGTTTAACATGACATTTTAGACATTTTAGACTGTTTAAACTAGCCTGTACAATTATCCAACAGTCTTCTAAACACATCAGTTTTGTCTCTTCCCCAGTGAACAAAGAGACAACAGATGAAGAGCTGGAGGAGATGCTGCAATGTGAAGGTCTTACCATCTTCGTATCTGCTGTTAGTAGATTTTACTTTACTTCTTGGTCAGCCAAATGCAATGCTACATGAGCTAAGTGCTAATAGAGGCCTTTCTCAAAATCATGCAAAAAACCTGAAAAGAAGCAGTTTCATGTTTGTGGAAAATGCCTATTATTTTGCAATTGGAGTGTAATGAATCGGAAACTCTTAAAGATTATGATTATAAAAACAACTTGGGCACTTTTTCTTATTAGATCAACTCTGATGCTCGGATTTCAAGCAAGGCTCTAAGTGAGATTGAATCTCGTCATCAGGACATCATCTGCCTCGAGTCCAGCATCAAAGAGCTGCATGAGATATTTGCTGACACTGCCATGCTTTTGGAGACTCAGGTTTGATAGCTGCTTCATTTGGATAGAAGAAATATACTGATGTCAAAACCAGACAGGTGTTAATTAAGTTCTTCTTTTATCAGGGGGAGTTGATCAACAACATAGAGCGGAATGTGACAAGTGCTGCAGAGTATGTACGCGTGTCCGTAGATGAAACTCAGAACGCACTTGATTTCAAGAAAAACCCAAACAAGGTAGCATCTCTCCCCAGCTTCTTCAAGCCCTTCAAAAAGAAAACCACTGCTAAAACAGCTACTGATCAAAACACCTCAGACTGATACCATGACTGAGCTTCCAAACCTGTTTGAACATTGACTGAACCAAACAGCCTGATCTACATCAAAGCCTGTGCTTGACAGAACACAACACACTTTTCATCTGATTTATGGTGCTGCTGGTCTGCCCCTTCAAATGCCTCTTTTTTTTAAAGGATAATGAGGTAGGTGTTATTTTTAACCCAGTGAATTTCAATTTAAACTGCTGTAATAATGTCCTATAAAATGAGAGAACAAGATGCTGTGGACTAACTGTCAAAGGGACAAATATTCTGACAAAAAATCATAATTTGAACCAGTTTGTCATTCAGTTTTTTACATTGTACCAATCCTGATACTTAAGGGTTTTAGACATAGCAAAATTGCTCCATCCCATTACAGTAATTTAGCTGATTACTTATTTTTTAACTCACTTGAGTAACATTTTTAAATGCTATTTGATTTGATCATTCATCAACACACTCTCAGGTAGCTGATGTTCTCCAGTAGGTGGCATGACAGCTTCAGCCAGCAGGATCATGTCCTGCCTCTCTGCAGTCTGACTGAACTCTCTCCTTTTTTGTTGTTGTTGTTGTTTATTTTGTTTTTTGTTTGTTTGATCTAGTGTTTTTTTTTTTACTAATCAAATATAATGTGATGTTATTTAGTTTAATACCCAGAGAGAAATGTGTTTAATGTCACTGGATAAACTAAGTCTGTGTCAATCTGTGAATAAACCTTTGTGGTTACTGTGCATGATGCGTTGCTGGTGCTTTATTGTAACAAGTGATTTAAAGAGGAAAAGATCTCTGTGACCACACACACCTGAATCAAACATTATTTGTGATGTACAAAACTAATGTGTCTTTCATCATCCGAACCACTCTTGGATTGCCATGAATTGTGTAAAAAAATTCTCTCCTCAGGATGAATTATGATCATTGAGTTTTTCATGGAGTGTCATCAGCCTGTCTGTTTAATTTTGTTAATGAACAAACACCTGCAGAATCAGAACTAATGAAACCAGCCTCGGTCTAAATGCTTAGTGCTCGCAGCATGCTATCATGCTAAAAAGGAGAACTAAGATAGTGAAATGCTTATTTACAGTGCACCTGTTAAATATCAGTGCTTTGTGGTTGTAAATGTGAGTATACTGATATCATTTAGCTCAAAGCAACACTGTGCCTATGCACAACTTCACAGAGCTGCTAGCATGGCTGTCTTGACTTTGTTATTATGTATCACCTTGTTTCTAGAAGTTGTGCTGTAGCACCTAGAAACAATTATCTGTCTACTTGTGCGTACAGTTCAAAGGTTTTACACATGTTGGTCAAGGAAAATCCCCTCCAGTGAGCTGTGCGATCCTGCCACACAAAAACTCTCACTAAGCCACAAGGAATGCAGCAGTAAAAGGTTAAACATGTTTATGTACATAGAGATAGGTGCCAAATCAAAGCAAAAAACATGTAACCAGCCAGCAACTGCTCTAGTCAAAAGACCATATTCAGTCTTTCATGTTGTAGACTTCTCTAGAAGTGTCTGGAAATTGAGAAAAAAGATGTTTCCTCACGAAGTATTTTGTGGTTGGAAATTTGTAATTACCTTTTTATATCAGTCTGATATCTTGATGGGGTTCACACTGCTGATAACAAAGGTCGTAGCATATCATTTATGATTTGCATACTACTTAAACCATGTAGTGATCCTTTGTCTCCTGTAGATGGAGGCATAACAATACTGAAAGAGACCATTCTCAATAGTACATATTAACTATTGTCCTTCACCCACATATTCATCTTTTTCATTTAATGTTTCACCTCCCTGCTATCAAGAAAAAGACTATTTGATATTTAACAGCTTAAATGGTTCTTTCTCTGTGGCCCTCTTTGTGAGATCTGCCTGTAGGTGAGGGCATTCAGGAACTCTGAGACAAGCTCTCTCCTGCATCATTGGAACGCTGCCAGGATGAACCCACTGACTTGTCTGTCCGACTGTCTGTCCGCCGATTCTCTCTCTTCCCCCTTCCTGGGTAAGGTTTCACAGCACGTTTGCACTTAGCCAAACTGCTGATTTTCAAAGAGGAAAATTGACGGAGAACAGGAGCAAACTATAGATAAGGATGACATGGTAATTTAAGGAAACAAATCAGGGGAGTAGACGCAAAAAGATTAAACAGACACAGGCCTAAATAAAAACATGGATTCTTTATTGGTTGTGCCAGGGTGGTGAGGCCAACATGTAGGCCTTGACCACAATTTAAAAGGGCTGAGTGAAGTGTGGCTGCATTAAAGGTGGGGCCTATCTGTCTGCCCTGACGGACAGGTCAGCCCTCTGTCTGTAAATTTAACAAACAGAGCTAATGTGCTGAAAATGGCCCGTTTCCAAAAGACCCATTAAACATTTCCCCAGTTGGAATGCACTACAAGGATCGACAAAATGATTAGGAGGAAAAGTTGAAGGACAAAAAGGGGGGGAAGAGTCTCTTCTTCTGCCTCCTTGCGGAGCCTCCAGAGTTGTGCTTACTTCTTGGCTTTACCCTGAGCAGCCACGGCCTCCATGGCCTTCTTCACAGTTTCCTCATCACCAAGGAAAGACATGGGCTTGACGGGCTTCAGGTTTGCGTCAAGCTCGTACACAATTGGGATTCCTGTGGGCAGGTTCAGCTCCATGATGGCTGCGTCGGACATACCTGGAAAGAAGGATGGATAAGGTGGATAATCGTGAAATATAATAATATATAATATATAATAAAGTGAAATATAATTAATAGCTACATTAAAAGACCAACCCATCCTCATGAAATATCAACACTTCTGCCGCACCCTTCAACATACAGTTGCACATATTTTCAATTTGCATCTATTTGCAGAGCCTTTGCACTAGTCTCAAACCCCAGTCTCTCCTAACTGAAGGTCCTGTGACCCACCCACTTACCCCAAACCTCCACTCTCCATTTTTGTCACTCTTTCTACTACATTGGGGAAGAGAAGTAGCTAAGAGCATCTAATAGTGACACATTGGAGTTTGTTGCAAACCTGTTGTGTCTCATACAGAAGCTAAATGGCACCATTAGCTTCTGCATCAGATGCCAAGGGGAGTGACAAGGCATTGGTATTTGACAGGCTGGGAGTGAGACCGTTCTGAGCAGGCTGTCTGCAGCCCAGACAGGCAGACAGAAAGAACAATGGTCTTACATAATTAATACAGTCTGAGGTTTTTTTTTTCTTTGCCATCTGATTGTATTTGAAGTTATTTTCATCACAGTAATCTGTAATCTACTTCTTCTCTGCATCCTTCACTCTGACACCTGTCATTCCTATCTGACATTTACTATTGCCCTTGAGGCTCTCAGGTTGTATAACTCCCTTATTCATGTCTGACCCCTCCCTGAAAAAAGTACAACCTTTATACATAAAGGTCGTGACTGTAATGGGAACCAAGCTCATGACTATCTCTCCTGTCCCTGAGCTCTAGTGTGAGAGCCCCTGTGTGCTATTTTTATGCACTGTAATCCACTCTGTGTGTCTATGTGTGTCTATGTGTGTGTGTGTGTGTAAAGACAAGTGTCCGAGTGAGTTTATTTAAGTCTTGGCCTTGTATTCAATAAAAGCCAATTTTCAAACTGAGACATTTGGTTATGTGCCATTTTGCGGTCTTGGATTGCATAATGTCAACATTCACCTCTGCTTTTCACTACAGAACTTTCTCCTTTCATCCTTAAACTTCGTCCACCCACAATCTGCATTGCTCACCCTCTAAGTGCTTGACGATGCCACGGAGGCTGTTGCCGTGGGCAGCGATGATAACATTCTTTCCCGCCTTGATTTCAGGGGCGATGACATCATTCCAGAAAGGCAGGGCGCGGGCGATGGTATCCTTCAGTGACTCACATGTGGGGAGCTCACCAGGCTTCAGGCCCTTGTAGCGCCTTGACTGAAGGTAGCGAGAACAGAAAAAGATACTTTAAACGATGAACAAGTGTTAATTACTTGACAAGACTGACAACTGACGGGGCTTTCTGGCAAACACCGGAGAACTTTAAAGTGAACTCATGCCAATTATCTCACCTCACTGATGATTTTGTGGTAAGCGTGGTCCTTGTCCATGGGTGGAGGTGGGATGTCAAAGGAACGGCGCCAGATCTTCACCTGCTCCTCGCCGTGCTTTTCAGCTGTCTCAGCCTTGTTGAGACCGGTGAGGCCTCCGTAGTGACGCTCATTCAGACGCCAAGTACGAATCACAGGCAGCCACATCTGGTCTGTGCCTTCCATGATGGTCCACAGGGTCTTGACGGCACGCTTCAGCACGGAGGTGTAGCACACGTCAAACTTGAGGCCGGCCTCCTTGATAGCCTGGGCCCCGCGTTTGGCCTCCTCCACGCCCTTCTCACTGAGGTCGGCATCGAACCAGCCGCAGAAGCGGTTCTCTTGGTTCCAGGCGCTCTCGCCGTGGCGGACGATAACCAAACGATGAACAGCAGCCATGCTTACAGTGTGTCTCCTGGACCAAACACAGTACCCTCAGCCCCTCTAAGTTGTGCACACACACCCACACTGGCCGACCAACAGTGAGCACAGGCCAGCATACCACACTCTTTATATAGCAGCCTGGATGGTGACAGGACACAGAAGATAGGCCTCCTTCACTCTCCACCTGTGGGAAGCGTTCATGTTCCGATGGACATACGAGCCCAGCCAATAGACCCTGACCTCCGCCTGACTGGTGGGACATGTGGTGGCTGGGAAGGCCAGAGGTCAGCTAATAAGCCAAAATAGCAACATGACTTTTAAAGTGAGATCTGTGGACAAAAGTTTAAAGATCAGAGTTGGCTGCAGAGCGGTGCCTCACACTCAGATGAGCAGTTACGTCACTTAGAGAGAAACTGCAGCTAATTACACTCTAAACACCATGTAAGTTTAGTAGATCCCTGGGCATTTGTCGTGTTTACAATAATGACAATGAGGCTTATACAGGTCCATTCAGTTTAAACACAGTTGCAGGGGAGGATCCATTGGCAACATGTTGCCAAAACACAGCTGAATTAACAGCTGAACACAGTCTGCATTCATGTGCTTTCTCTGACTGTGCATGTAGCTGCTAATACCATTAACATGATGCAACTGACTACCACAGCTCCCCTCAATGTGAATAATAATTATTGTTAATGAATTCTGGTAAAAACTATAAACCAGGATAAAATGCAGACACACCAAAAGGCACACAATGAGTGTATATTAGTTTTAGGTATAAAAATGTCTAGAAAGCTCACAGAATAATGGTGAATAACTCCTTGACTCATATGGGCCCTAAAATGGTCACACTTCAGCAAAACACCATGAAGTGTCAGCGTTCAACCCCTGACAAGCTGAGGAATTTAAAGTGTCATGTCAGTCCATCACCTCTAGGAGTTGCTCTAGTGCCATTCACACATTTTTACATGCACCATGCAACACATCTTGCCATATTTAGTAACACTAAGAAAATCTTAGTGAAGACTTTTATCTCGCTAATTATCATGTTATTATGTGTTGTTCAAGCATGGGGCTGTCTGCAACCAAAGATCAAACTGCCATCCTCTCACAGGAAATTGTCCTGTCTCACTATCACAGCAACATACTTTTATTAAACTTAATCCAGTTATTATTGAGTGGATTTTGCTTTCCGACACCCTGG
>JAUZTA010000014.1:7866067-7878945 GCA_034780835.1 Ctenochaetus striatus | reverse complement strand
AAGACAAAGTATAAGAAGTACGGGCATAATTATAAGAACACAGAAAATTAAATGAATATAAGAATATAAACATGAGTTGAATGCAGAAACTGAATCAAGGAGGCCTACACCAAAATAAAGCACATAGCAATCAAAAGTCAGAAACACCAAACACACTGTATGAGAAACAGGGTCTACTATGCAAGTATGCAAACACATGAATACCCCCTTTTAGGCACATTTTTTATGGACATTAAACATGACCAGATGTCTTTATCTGGCAATGGAGCAAATGTTAATGAACAAGGTTATGTATTAAACCTGTAAGTGCCAACTCCTATCGTCACTACTTTGAATAAAATTATTTAACTCTCTGTGTTTGAATGTAGTGGTGAAAATGTGTAATAATATAAGCGTAAACTTAGCAAATTATAAAGCAAAAATGCAATATTATTTTTTGTAACAATTTAATGAAGATATGTGACATATTGTAAGTTTAATTCAGCAGAAAGCTTGGTCTGGAACAGGACAACAGTAACTAAAGACACTCTCACCAGACCTGGATTTAATTCAAGATACAACTAGCAGACCTCCCTGATGACCTAAGAGCCTGAGCTATAATCAATTAGCAAGTCAGAAATGTACTGAGGAGTCAGACCATTAAGTGCTTTAAGAATATTAGCAGGGTTTTGCAGGTAAGTAGGTAAGTATTGTTCTGAGAGCCAGTGAAATGATTTTAGTAGTGGAGTTATATCTTCATGTTTCTTAGTACATGCAAAAGGACGCTGACTGCAGCATTTTGAATGATTGTTCCTCATTGTCATTGTTTATTCTTCAGAGAGCTATTTCTGAGCCGTGATTGCTGTGTTATCATCTAAATCATCTAGTGTAAAGACATTCATCCAGTTGTTTGTGTACAACTTTTTCAGGTATTTTTCTTTCAAAGGGAAAATTTGCTGTAATTATTAATCACAAATTGATTAACAAAAGAGAGGAATGGGGAATGTCAGTCTGCTATTATTAAAGTTGTCTAAAGATGTAAATAAAGATATCTTTGAACAGTTTGGTAGGACTGCACTCAAGAGAACAGGTGCAAGATTTTAGCTATTGAATTATTCAATCCAGATCTCTGGAGTTAAAAGGTGAGAATAAAAAACAACGAACTCTTGACAGTTAATCTGTGTTAAGGTAAGGAAAGATTATATGTACTGCTGCAGATATTGTCTGTAATATGAGAGACCTAATCCTTAAAGAAAACATCAAATTTATTACCATTCTTGGTGGAGAGGAACTCCTGATGGTAGATTTTCTCATTATTTTCAGTAATCTGAACGGTAATGGAGAAATTGCATGTAGTTACAGCAAAAGCTTAATATTAAACTACTTGTGATGAGATGTGGAGAAAAACACAAATTGGCATGTGATCAGAAAGAAAATCTCATTCATGTCTGTTTCAAATGGTGAAATAATGCACATTTAAAAGTATATTTTAAATGTGCAGTAAAGTTCAAAACTTTGAAGAGTGAAACCTGTTCTGGTTTGAGGTTCATCAGTCTTTCCTCACTGTGTTTCTTGATTTGTCACTGAGGAAGTAAGCGATGGTGATGGGATTTCCATCTCCAGCTGTGCTGCTGGGCCAAGTTTGTTGCTGGGTGAGGTTTATGTCAGATAACATAAATTTTTATCTGTGTTGGAAGGATCATATTTGTGAGCAAGAATGGAACATTTAGCAAAACAACCACAAACCGTGTAGGTGGGTGGGTGCTGATTACTCATGAGCCGAGCTCCAACATGTATGTGAAGGCCCTGTGACCGGGTTTGTGTCAGTTGTATGCACAGCATACTGTGAGAAGTGAGCTGGCGTGTGTCTGTGTGTGTATGTGTGTTGGAGTTTTACATCCTGCAGTGAGGAGCATATGTCAGCTTCTGTGACCGCCTGTTGACAGTCAGGCTGAAAATTACAGAGCATGTCACAATTTTTGTCCACACTGACATGTTAGCGCATGAATTGACTGAACAGGTTTGTGTCCTTGAATTAAAACGCTTGGGTTTAAATCAGGATGTTTTAGGGGGGTGCATGTACTTTTGCTTACAGGTTAAGACTATGTGTTGTTGTGTTTTTTTGTCTGAAGCCTGTCAGTGTGCTTGTGTGAGCTAGTATCTGTCAGCTCCAGAGCCCTCTACAGTCCTGATTCATGACACGGGTGATTTGGTAGTCAGTCCGTCAACGTCGCAATAGGGCAGCAGCTCCAGCCCCCCACTTCAAGCCCCCCACATCTTTTTAGACCATCCATTTCTTCCCTCCAGGCCACAATCTGAGATACACTGACATCTAACATCCAACTTTGCCTCAACTACTGAGTCATACTGCAGTGACCTTATAGTGACTTCCTGTTTGAGTTTTCTTTTAATATACTCGCAGATATCTCATCCAGTTGTGGGTTTGCTGCTTTCATGCTTAATGTGTGTGCATATACTCTAGTTCATGTGAGATCTTTTCAGTTTGCAAAATGTCCTTCCTGCTGCTAGATATCTCCCTATGAAAAAACTTCAAACAAAAAATGTAGTTTGATAAGGTCGTGAAGTAGAGTCATTACATTTCATTGTTAAACAGCTGCCATTGTAGATGAAAATCTTTGTCTGATTCAGGCAAAAATGATCACTGACAAGGTAATTTACTTAGATTTCATTTAGCACACAGCACATATATTAAAGGTATAGTCAAATTAAGACATTTTAGTGTGTTTAAAAGTGACTTGTGAGTGGTATCAGTTAGGCTAAGTGTATATATGGCAATGTGGCACTGAGACAGAGAGCTTCATAGTGCTCTTTTATGTCTCAAGAGTTTCACATAGTAATATTTACAGGTGTACCTTTCAGTCAAACTCTTCTACATGCATGGTTTTTATTACATTATATTAAATAAATAAGGTTAACCCAGTTCAAACTGTGATTGCAGAACATAAATAATCAACATAGTATCAAAAATTTAACACTGAACTCTTAGTTCCCTGATCTGTACAATAGCTTGAATATACGTTTGCACAATACATCTCTGTTATTGTTTAATAAAAATTTGTAGTCTTGAATCTATCTAAACAAAGGAAATTTAAAGCTGTAAGATCATAGCAAAAATGCTGTGCCTGTGCTGAACAAGCATTTCTGAAAGGCACTACAAAATTGAATAAAATAAAATGAAAATTAATAAGACATTTTAAGTGAAAATATGATTTTGTGAATCCATAGTGGACATAACCTCAAGACTGGATATACTAAAGCCAAAAGGTAAATGGCAATAGCCTCAGTCTTGGCCTGAGATCACCTCAAAATAAACAGATGACAGATGGATGGGGGAGGATGGAGTGATAAACTGACATCGCTGTAACGAGAAGTGTTACAACAGTGTGTTATCTACTGGGATGGCTGCATAGAGACTTCTCTTTCCCGCATGTGTGTGAAACTGAGGTGTGTTTGTGTCTGAAAAGAAGACAAAATGGGACAAAATTAATCATGATGAGAATTTCAATATTGATTCTGTGGTTCCTTAGTCTCTGTCTAATAGCCATATGGGGACTGATAAAGAGAATGATCGGATGGATGGACCGCAGACTGTACATAAAAATCCATGTACAGTCAGAGGGATAGACAGTCAGATAGTTAGACAGATGAACAAAAAGAAAGAGAGGGTATATTTAAAGGCAGATTTTGGCAGGTGGAAATGCGCTGAGTTTAAGTGGTGGTAGCAGGTGTCTCCCCTCCTTCAACTCTGCTTATCAGGAATCAAACATTGCAACAAAGACATCACTCCAGTGTCTGTGACTAAGACACCAACCTCAAAGACGCCCGCTCTGTGTCGGACCACAACCTCTAACCTCTTCCTGTGGACAGGAACAGCTCTCACAGCTGCCCATTACTCCTTTCTTTTTCCCATCTCTCCCCTCACTCCTCACTTCAACTTTTCTGTATCCCATCCACGCTGATGCGTTTTATATCTGCGTTGACCTTTCAACCACACTAACACCAGCACTTTCAACTACCAAAATGTCATCTTCGTGGGCATTCTGAGGGTAAAAAGCTGAGACAGTCCAAGGCTGTCCTCTAACATACCATGTTGTTTTATGTGATCTCAGGTGTCTGCTATGTTATTCAAGATTCTCCTCTCAGCTCCTCCATGTTCCTCCCTCTGCCCTTTTTCTCACCACTCGTTCATCCTCTCATTAACCTTTTATGTCCTTTATGCCTTCCTTTATTTAGGTTTACACTGTGAGAACCCCCACCCTCATTTTTCTATGTCCTTCCTGTCTCCCTCCTACTTCATATCCATCACTCTCTCTCCTCCCTCTGCTGACTGCTCCCTCCTGTCTTAGTGATTGTATATTGGCCTTAAGGGAGGTAGTGCAGTCATTGACCATGTACAGCTGAGTCCTTTGCATTAGTTATGCACACATGACTTTCAGACACAGTGGCTCCCTAGCTAGCCACATCACTCTCGTCCACCCTTCTGTTCTCATTTTGCTGCATCCCTTTTTTTTTTTTTTGTCTTTGCAGTTTTTGTGTGTCTTCATGCAGCGTTTCCCTCAGGTTGACAGCTTTCAGGTGGCAGATGGGATTTCAAGTTTCTTTGCTCATCTGCCAAAGTAGACTGGCCAAAGAAATCTGCCTAAACCCCTCTCCACAATGGTATAATTAAGGTAAACCGCAGAGCACATTTTTAAAAGACAAAATTAAAGTTTTAAAGCTGGGTCACCTGTTACTGCTGTTTTTTGGGAGGAAGAACATGAGAAAAAATGCCAGGAACTAAATTCTCATTAAAACAAAATAATGACTAGTTTGTTGGCTAAATGCTAAATTAATCAAAGCAGACATGGCCAAATTACTTTCAGCTACCATACAATCGGTTGCTAACATGCATTGTAACGTTGACATTTAAAATGCAGTATTTGAAGACTGAGTCTGGTGCAAGGCTTACTCTACATAAAATACTGCAGTAGAACATCATATCTAGCAAATTTCACAGAGAACGCCATTACCGATTAGTTTAACTGAGCCTTCTCTGGTCTGTCTAGCTCAGCTTAAAATCAAAAAAACAGAATCCATCAGCACTTTAACATGTTGCTTGTGAAAGAAACAGTTTGGAAGATGTACAGATGTTTTTGGCCCTTTATCTTGAAGATAATGTTGTAGAAGCGGAGGCGAAGCAGAACCCAATCTGTCTCTCTTCTGATACTGCTTGTCTGTGTCTGGGAGGGGTAAGACCTCAGTGAAATATGAGGGCAGAGGATATTAAGGATTTTAGGAGTCATGCTTGTAATTTTTCTGCAGATTGAATATAGTGAAAACACTGATTTATTAGTTGCTTGGCTTGCCCCTCTCTTCTCTGTTCATAGAATAGTTTAATGCATTCGAAATCCAGTTTTCCAAAATGAACAAAAATTTTTGTTTGGAATTTTCTCTGATTGTAATTAAAATACAATGACATGTTGATTCCAGTCCTATAAATGCCTCTAAATTATTGGGTTACAGTCTGCAGCTGGTTGGCTCAGCTTAGCAAAATGACTAGAAGCAGGAGAAAAATAGCTCTCACTCATTTAAATGTTACATTTTCTTTATATAGTCACTACAAAAACTAATGTATGGAAATAACATTTTGCCATTCTACACAGGATTATTGCTACTTGACCACCACCAGTAACTTCCTAGATATAAGATGTAGTTTGGCCCATAAAGCCTTGTAATGTTTCAAGGTGAACCCTTTACCATTTGTAGTGTTCAGCCAGCTATAGAAAAGCCGATAGGTGGATTTGTTTCCTTCAAACAGAGCCAGACTAGTTGTTCCCCAAAGTTTTCAGAGGAAACACCTAGCTGGTTACAGGCTTTAGCTTCATTTTTAACAGACATATGAGAGAAATTTAGGCATCAAGTGTGACAATATGCTGTATAACTGTTGCTCTGAAAAATATAATTCAGTATAGCAGCAAAGACCATAAGATTTATGTTTACAGCCTTCTCTCTCAACCCTCTGGTGTTACAAGTGAGAATTTTAAAGCTATTCAAAGTGAGAGCCGCTCTGTTTTCTTTTCACAGTGCACATTTAAGCCCAGCCACATCAAGTCCTGGGAAATCAGATAAAGCTGAAATCAGCTTTTATATTATGTGGTGCTTATTTAATAGCATCTACCTCTTAAAGCTGATTGGGCAATCACAGACAGCTTTGCTCTAAGAAAAGTTAATGCTACTCTGTCCAATCAGCCTCAAGCCTCTTAGCACATTGCTTTAGAGAAAATTTAGGAGAAGGACTACACAAGGACCTTGTATATATAATCCCCGTCTAAAAATGTTCCAACAACCTGCTGTTTATCAGTAAATGTGCTTGTGGTGTGTTTTTCAGAAAGAAGTCATCTGAATATCTTAAACTGCAGTGCACAGTTTTTTTGTTTATGGTTTATTGTTTAATGATATGATTGAAAATGTTATGAGAATGTAGACTTTTTCATTTATCAATCAATGATGAATGATCTTTTCAGTGTCAGTGCAGAAAAAGCCCAGGTGTAATTGTGAACAGTAACAACAACCTTCAGGGTCTGGTGCATGCTGGATCACTGGGATCGAGAGCCAGACCAGGAACTTAAATTAAAGGATTCAGGTCTGGATTGGGGTGAAAATAACTTGATTGTGACATCTCTAAGGATTTGACAACTCTTTGCCATGATTTTTCTGATGAAGACTAAAATGTCAAAAAGCAGTTTTAATTATTAGATCTTTGAATACAACCAGTAAGTCCTCACACTTGTCCACCAACGGTTGTAATTGAGACATCTTGTGCTCTCAAAGCGCTGTTTTTACTGGAGTTAGGGACCCAATTACAAAATGGCACTTCCTGTGTGTTGTTAAAATGTGCTCCCATAGCAGTCAGGTTGGCAGGGAGCTTGACTTTTTTTTTGGAATGGTACAGGGCAGGAAGCCCAGAATGTCTTTTTTTTTTTATTCCTGTTTATTTTGGATATGTAAAAGACAAAATATTTAAGAAGGAAAAAAAAAACAGAAGGCAGCAAAGAGTCGTGACGTCAGGAACAGACTCTTGAGGGACAGCTCTTCCCAGCATGCTTTGCCAGTAGTATTTCTGCAGTGCTCATAAATATTAAAAGGTTATGAAAAGAGTGAGAGGAGGCGGATTGAGGGAGGGAGAGAGAAAGGGAGAGGTTGCACAAAGCTGCAAGATAAGCGGTGAGTGAAGGACAGAGAGAGAGAGAGAGAGAGGGTGAGGAGTAATAATGAGAAATGAGTGGATATGATGTGAAGCTGAGCAAATGAAGAAGTGCTTGTGAATTCAGGAGTTCAGGGCTGCCTCACTCTGTCACATTTCTTTATTGTCTCTTGCTTCTCTGTCTCTTTCTTGTGGCTCCTTTTCTGTGCTATAGACAGAAATATCTTGAACACAAACTAAGTAATAAAGAAAAAAAAACATGCCTCCATCACCTGGTCCGATATAAGAAAGACAATGAAAATGTAAACCAAAAATGAGCATTTCTTTCCCTTTGCATGTGCGTGTGGCACGTCTGCTGTCTGGAGGATTATTCTCAAGAGGGAGTGAATTATAAAGTAAGGCTTTAGACTGAGAAAGTTAAATGGAGGAATAATAAATTATGCATCTTAGATGAGGATGTAACAGTGTTTCTTTTAGGCTACTTCACACTAAAACCAAGAGTTTCAGTACCTACCTCTCTTTCCATTCTGACTACCTTAAGATGGTTATCTTGGTAACAAGTCTCTAGGTATCTTGAAGCTTTCTGATGCATGAAATCATTTTAAATACTTGAAATTATTATTGATATAAAAAGTCACAATGTTTTAAGTATCACATTTTATCCCCTAATGCCTATTTCAAGACAGAAAGTAATTCATGTAATATTAATAATCAATAATGTACTGTGTGTGTGCAGAGGTTGTATAAGTGCCTCAGCTCTTACCTGCTCTCACTAATTGATTGTGTGTGTTCTTCTATGTAACTGTATGTATTTGTGCATTTGTTGCTACAGAATTGTCTTTATATTTATCTTAAAACAATGTAAACCTACAGATCATATAGTAGTTGTCCAAATATAAAGATGTGTGTGTGTGTATGTAGGATATTCATGCAACTAGACATCAGCTGTATGTGCATATAAAACTAAGAAAAAGCATGCTCTGATTGTAATGGGTTGCAAAAGCAGTGGCCTGACAGAGGCTATAAATATTTCAGATGCTCTGTTTTAGCATCGGGATAGAGAAGACAACAGGAAGATCCTCTTTTTGATGTGTCTCATCATTGTTTCACAAGGACAGAGGATTTTTGGTGCAATGCAAAATATATTCTTCTCAACAAATCATTGAAGTTTTATTTGGGCCTCAATGCTTGTTTGTAGTTTTAACATAAAGCACTGCTAAGCTTCTGATGAGCTGTCTTTTATAGATGTGGAGCCAGTTGTGCAAACGTATGTTGAATTGGTCTCCTGAGTTAGACAAGTGTTTGTTTTACTCTGCACTGCACTGCTCCCAACACACATTAATTTATTACAGAATTATATGCTGAGACTTAGACTTGAAATCTGCAAGAGAAGAGAGACACGATGCTAAAATATAAATAACTTGCTCGCAGATGTATTATCCACTGCATACAGGCATTTGTTGGTGCTGTTGTAATTGCTGTAATTGGTATTCAGTGGTGGAATGTACTCAAGTACTTGTACTTAATTACTATTTACTTTTCAGATTATTATTTTTCGTTCCCTTCCTTTTCATTGAAAACCGTGTATCTCTGAACTAAAGGAATATTAACTCTTTTAAGCTTAATAAAATTTTCCTACTTCTTAAGACTACAGAAGCTTTTGAACCTTTGAAGTTGTGGGGAAAAACATTGTCATATAGGTGAAAAACTGTTTTTTTTTTCAGAGCTTATTTAAAAAAAATAGATTTTAAGAGGTATATAGTAGGGCTAGGAATCTTTAAACACCTCACGATTTGTAAACTGCATAGTTACAATCGTATGAACCAAAGGTAGCAGCACCCTTGGCTTATAACATATCTTGAATCACAAACATGAAAAAATGTCCTGATTCCCAGATAATCCATATATAGATATATATATATATATATTTGTTGGACATTTGTGAATTGTCAGAATCATCCATGTCCAAATTGCAGTGCATCTAAGAATTAAATTTTTCTCCCATCCTTATTATGTAGTTGCCACAAGACATTAATGCAGTAAAGATATAGTTCTCTTATAGTATATGAGGCATTGCTGGATTAAAGTACTCAGTAGTATAAGATGTAGTTAAAGTTAGCCCAATCCTAAACATCTACAGCAGTAAAATGCAACATACACATTAATGCAATGGTGAAATTCATACAATAGCATCTTATATAAAAGCAATATAATGTGACTTTTTCTCTACAGAATGGGAAGAGAGCATACTTCTGAAACTTTAAGCATACTTTGTTGATTATACTGACACACTTCTACCGAAGTTAGTTTTTGAATGTGGAACTTGCAATGGGATATTTTCACAGTATTGTATTAGTATTTTTTTATGTGAAGGATTTTAATCGTTCACCACTGTTGGTTCTGAGTTGACATGAGTGTATGTTTGGGCAGTCTGTACTGCACAAATACTGCTCTTCAGGATTACTGTGAGGACTCAAATCAAACATCACTCAAACTACACTCAAGGACTTCAGATATCTTTGTGAACATCTCTCTTTAGAAAACTTTGTGTGCAGTTGATTAACTTGCATAGAAGCTCATCTGATGTCTCACTGTCTGTTAGTCAGTCTTAGTCGAGCAGTCTCTCTTTACACACTTCTTTGTGTACAATCTGGATAGCTTTAAAAAGACACACTGCAAAAAAAAGTCTCTACTACAAGAAATTCAGCTTGTTTTCCCCATAAAAATGTTTACAGTTTCAGCTGCAGTTCTTCCATCCTCTCATGTTTTTAACGAGAGGCTGGGGAAACTTCTAAGCATGTTTCTGGTAACCAGAACAAGTGTTTAGTAACCAGGAGATGGAAGAATTCTCGGCGGCCTTTCTTGCATCGACACTGATAAGCCAAAACATGATCTCCTGATCTGAATCTTAACCAAAAAATTTTGCGCTAAAGACTAACAGATCTTAAGTGTCTGATTGTAGAGCAAATAAAGAAACATCATATTATAAAATATGTTTGGTTTGCAAAAATGTACAATATCAACATAATTCAATTTGGTGAAGAAATTGTTTTTCTTCTTCTTCTTATTTTTTTTTATAAAATAATAAATTGAAAAATAGCCACATACAGAAATGGTCAGTGACTATCAAATGCAGTCTTCCAACTTCATTTTTTAAATTCATCATTTTTCCTGCATGTGTCGCTGTGCATGCTACCATCTGTACTTTAATGCTCTATAGCAATGTTTCTGTGAAGCACCACCTCACACTCACATTCTGACCATCCATCCATTCAGCCATCCATAAATATTGAATCAAGTCCCACTTTGTAGAGCCTGCTGGACTCTATTGATTTTTCATTCTCAAGGCCATGACTCCATCTTGCCAGTCGTGGACATGCTGTTGAAATGATCTCAATTTCCCCTTAAAATGATCTCCACTTCTAATTTAGACACTGCATGTATTAACTGTGGCCAGTATCATTAGAATGTTACATTTCCATGACACAATTAAGTATTTTAAATGCAGATTTTTTGGCATTTATATTGATAATTTTCAAAAACTCTCAGATTAGTATCATGGCAATGTCCAACTTATAAGACACAGAAAAGAACCTCACTAAGCATTTATCAGTTATTAACAGTGTGATTTCAAGATGGCACAATTTGCAATAAAAAGAGGATTTGTTAACTAAATTAAGCTGTCAGATACTCAAGTGGTCTTCTGCCTGTCTTTCAATTACATGCCTGACACATCTTATCTTAAAGACTAATTATCAGTTTGAAGTGACTGAGCTTTTAAAGATGGCAGCATTCACAGCAACATCAGGAGTTAAACTATTGGCTATTGTTCATCTGTGATGCATCATGCACAATGACTTCGACATCAATGATCAGTGTCTTATTAAAGCTTTAAGTTCACAGGTCAGAACCTGTACCAATATCTTACTGACTTTATTGAGATTAATTAGTGGAGCATGGCGTCCTTCAAGTTCCTTTCAACTGATGGTCAGAATAAGAAAATGAAGTAATGCAAAAATAGATGCAAAGAGCGTCACTGCTGGACTAGATCAGTTGTTTAATTGTGATTATACTGATCGGTGTTTTTTATTAACTCTCATTAACTCTAAGTTAAGGGAATTGGGAAATAGCTTGAAGAGCTGTTGAACCAAGTGGGAAAGAAAAAAAAAACGGTGCCAGTTATATTAGAAATGATTAATTAGGTGACATGTTTTAATGTGTCCCTGTGTTGCATGGTGCGAGTTTCAGCAGGTGTGGAGGTTCCTCTGTCAGTGTATCTGTGGTGAAAAACATCAATAACACCTCCAGAATTTTGAGTTGATGTCCCACTAGAACAGCCTAGGATTTGAACATGAACCTCCGGGTGCTTAATGATGCTTTGGACAAAAGACCGAAATGGCATGCAGTTGTAGCTTTTTTGAAAATCAAAGGATTGTTTCATATGTACATATTGATACGCCTACACATGCACATGCATCCATTATTGCTTCTTCTCTGTACTCATGCCTGAGAGACAGACTTGACAGGAGAGGCTTACAAGGCTTGCTCTTGTTTGCTTCCTGCTGTCAGAGCCTGAAAGTCATGTATACTGTAGCTTTGTGTGATAAACTACCTTCCACTTTGGGACTGTGCATTGTTACATTCTGTGTCCAGCCCTATTTTATGCAGGTGTGAACTCACTTGAGAATCTGTCTTTTGTGGTAGAAATGAGTCTTTGTTTGAACCCATGAGGGTTCATTACTATGATCCATCTTCCTCCCTGTTGGTGCCGACACTAACATACTGTGGCATCTATGCAGCTATTTTTAGTTTGGGTTTGTGTGCATGCTTGTGTGTCTGTGGGTTATTTGTCTTCATGCATATTGTTTTAAGCAGTATGTGAATGAGTTTCTTGTTGATACCTATGATAAAAAACAGCCACCATTTCACCATCTTCACTGCAGTTACACTTGGGACTGTCCCACAGTTTTTATCATAATACGCCCAAACTATGCTGTGTCAGTTCACTTCATAAGACAAAAAACAAGCATTTATGCACAGTGCATGGGGAGGGGTGTGCACACAGCATCCTATCTGAAAAGGACTCAACAAGACAAACTTGGGTCGAAATTAGCAGTCAGTGCCCTGGCTGTGAATTTCTTCCTTCCTCTACTACAGTGTATGGATAACAATCATGAAAAGGCAGATTCAGACAAGAACGTCATTAACCTAAATGTACAAAATGTAAAGAACCAGTCCCTTTTAATGGGTTACGTGGGGGCACATGCATGCAATAGCTTGCTATGGCGACACAAACCATGATCAGTCAGAGGATGAGTTAAGGCTACGCTACAATATCAGCTAACAGTTAGTGTAGTAAAGTCTAAAAGTCAAAATATCTTTAGCTGTTTAGTTCTAAGCTATAAGGAGTGAAACATTAAACACATCATCGTTCAGATTTGTCGCCTGGCAAGAGACTGTGTACGCTTTGGTCCTCCTCTTCTTCAGAAGCTCTTTCTCATTCAAACATGCTGCCATTGCTTATGTTACATAGCAGGCAAAATGACGGAGAGAGAAAAGGGTGAGGGAGCGGTGGAAGGGAGTGGTGGCTGGCGGTGGGCGTGGTCATGCCAGAGATCTTATGAATATTAATATAATAGCTCATACGTAATGAAGCCGAGGGTGTAGTGTGACATTTAAACAATTTTAAGATACG
>JAUZTA010000014.1:7712851-7723133 GCA_034780835.1 Ctenochaetus striatus | reverse complement strand
TATCAAATTTTTCACCAGACCTGATGTGCGTGCCAAATTTGGTGAGTTTTTGAGCATGTTTAGGGGGTCAAATTAAGCTTCAAAGAGCGCGTATAATAATAAGAAGAAAGAAACAGTACAAAAACAATACGGGCTTCGCACTGAGTGCTCGGGCCCGTAATAATAAACACTAGAAAAACAATACGGGCTTCGCACTGAAAGTGCTCGGGCCCGTAACAAGATTGAAACTGCTCCAATATAAATGGCTAATGCAAACTTATATCACTCCAGTAAAATTGAATAAAATCTGCCCTAACATTCCTGATATTTGTTGTTAGTGTTTAGAGGGAAAAGGAACACTGTTCCATTGTGTTTGGAATGCTCAAAAGTACAATCATTTTGGCGGACTGTGATGCAGACCATCTCCCAGATGGTGGGTAAGAATGTACCGCTGCAAGCCAAACTTTGTATCTTAGGTATATACCCTGAAAATTTGGTCATCAACTCTAAACAATCAGTATTGATTGATTTTGGGCTTTTACAAGCTAGAAGACTGATCGCTCTGTTCTGGAAAAATACACATATAACCTCTGTAAAGTTATGGTTGAAGGAGATTGCAACATACCTTGCGTTGGAAAGACTTACATATATTGTTAGAGGGAAAAGAAAACAGTTTGTTAAAGTATGGAAACCTTTTTTGGAATTTTGGAGGATGAGAATGTTTTATAACTTGAGGTCTTCAAGTTACCACTGCTGCGGCTTTTTCATTTGTTTTTTATTTACTTCTGTTACTACTGTTTTATTAGTATTATTATTATTTTTAATTTTATTTATTTATTTTTCTCTTCTTTGGATCTTTTGATAGTTTTGTTGTATATTATATTTATACATTATTGCTACTGCTGTGGTCATTGTTTCTTTGTATGTTTTTCTTATATGTAAAAACTTTATAGAATATTGTTTAAAAAAAAACATAGACATAGTGGGTATTTATCTATTGTGACCTGTACACAAGTGCGTAATTTTGAGGGGCAGTTACAGTTTCTGTTTATTTTGCTCATTATCTCTGTAAACAGAGAAGCTCTGAGTTAATAAAACTGTTGAATCAGTTGAGTAACCTTCATGTATTGTTGTGCATACAGCAATGTTTAATTTTGTGCCAGCTGCAGTCTATTCTAAGAATTATTATTTATTTATTTGTTAATGTGAAATATATTTTCAAATATGACGGATTTTCTTAAACTCAGTTTATCATTTTCAAGGGTTAGTGCTGTGATTATGTAGAAATGTATGCCACAGGTCAGGTGTAATAGTCCTCTTCAGAAATCAGATAGACAATAAATAAGCAGCATTAATATTTATTTATATGCTCTTTTTTTCTAGTTGATTAAAAAAAAACAATAGAAAGAATTTCTAGATACAAGAAGCACTTTTCAAGGTTTTCCAAACTGTAACAATAGCTCAAAGCTTCTATTTGATACCATGATGATCAGCTGATTCTGTCAAGTCCAATCAATATTTTTAAAACTAGTTGGTGTCTCTCAAAACGTTAAAACTGATACATTTCCAAATGTTTACCCGATGGTAATTTTAACTCTAGTGTCTATCAGTCACGGTGGTGTGTGGCCTGTGTGTTGTCATCAGGATGGCCGGGCTGAGGTGCAGCAGCTTGTCAGTGAAATGAGAGCAGAAGGAGAGAGACACAAGAGGGAGCTAGACACTGTAAGGCAGCAGAACATGAGGGAGGTAGAGAAAGCCCACAGGCAGAGCCTCAGTCAGCGTAAGACCCCTCTAATCACTTGATACACAGTGACAGTGACAATGTAGATGTTATAAGATGTTAAACTTTACTGTACTTATAATAACATTATAACTAGAATGTACAAAACAACCATCAAAGTCTTATTCCAAGACATAGTCGGTGGATCAGATAAATCCTGGAGTTCATATTTCTCACAAAAAGTTTGGAGCATTTCTTTATGAAGAGAGTTTAATAACAGTAATGCCTAGACGGTTCATGTTTATACCAGAGCAAAAAAACAAACAAAAAAAACTTGCTTGTGAAGGATTAATCTTTATTTTCCTGGTACTGGTTTATTTCCTGACAGTGGAAGCTAAAGATGCTGAAGTAAAAAAGTTGCTGCAGGAAAAGGATATAGAGCTGGAGGAAATGAAGAAGAGGCTGAAGAATCAGGAGAGAGAGAGGCAAAGTGAGCTCCTAAAGCTACAGATGGAGGTAAAATTAAAATCTACACTTGACCTGGAACAGTTTTGCCGGAACAATTTTATAAATACCCATGTGCAGTCAGAAACTCCAAGAATTAACAAGGCAGTTGTGCAACAGTCAGAAATAGGTTTATTGTGTGATGTTACTTCTTAATATGTTTGCTCCTATCACTAAGCTCCAAATGAATGCTTGTGATTGAGGATGTTGCGCTGTAAGTTAAAAATGTTAAAAGTTAAAGTCGGACAATGCTGTCTGCATGGAGGAAAAATGGAACAAATCTAGTTTCCAAATTAATTACTTGACCTGATTTACATCAATTTCTAGTATTTTCAGAAAAGCTGTGTGAAAGAGCAGAAGTCTCCTAAAATCATGTCACGATTAAGCAGCCTACAACTCTGCCTCGTTCTTGAGTGACCAGAGGCATGTCCTACCAGGAGCTGAACATACCCAGGATATCTATCTGTTACCAGGCTTCACTGAACTTGACAACTGCAATAACGAAGAGCAGCCACACACTGGTGGCTATTACCTTGATATATCAACCCAGGTTCAGAGCGTGTTCACGTAAAAGGGATGGCAGCATTCTCAAACATGGACTAGGTTACTGGCAGCAGTGGAGCATTTTTCAAGTTAAAAGCAAACTAAGAACAAGTGAGGAGCACATAATCCAGGTTGGCGGTAACACATTTACAGCTGCTAGTTACGGGAAGGACAGCTGGCAAAAATTGCAGCGTGTGAATGTATCACATCACTGCAAAGTTAATAAAAAGAAATGCACATCCATGGGATGGGAACTGGATCACATAGACCTGGCAGTGAGAGTGAGGTCTGCACACTAAATAGCTCCTGTTGAAAGGACTTTTTCTATTGCTGTGCAACATATCGAGCCCAAAACTTTTCCTTTACCCCTCCCTTGCCCTCTTGCCCTCCCAGGGATCCTTTCAGGATCTGCACACCAAGCTTCATGAGATCTTCTATGAATTGTTATGTCATTTACCAAGAGAATTGATTGTTCTGATCAGTAGAAGGTTCTTTTACACCCACTGATGTTTTACCTCTGCTCTAGAACAGGTTTAGGAGCGCAGCAAAATTTACCATGGCAATGTACCTTTGTAGAAAGTGATCATTGTAAGACTGAAAACTCAGGGTTAAAACTGTAATTACATTACTAAATGCAAGTCCTTTTTCATCGTACAGGCGTTTGATCAGCTTCTTTAAGCTTGTTGGTGTTTTATGTTTTTTGCAGTTTGGTGCAAAATTAGCAAGAGTTCAGAGTACAGCTCAGTATAACCAACAGCAGCAGCAGCAACTGCAGAGATCTAACCTTCTTCCACAGAGTGTCTTCAAGAGGGTGAGCAGCCAACAGCACCTTTGACATTAACAGTGCATATTACAAAATTGTTTTTCCATCTGTAAATCAGTGTTTTGGTGTGCAGGAATTCATATGTGACTTGTAAAATGGTGCACATATGTCTTGTTTCCTTGACGTGCAAAGTCTCTGAGCTGCAAGCCAAGCAATTAAATTTGACCTGAGTGTCTTATCTTATTAGAGCTCACCTTCTAAGTAACATCAGACTACTTCTTAGCAAGTCAGTCAGCTTTGTAACTTAACTGAAAAACAAAAGTCTGAGAAACTGGAAATCTAAAAAGGCATTCAGACTTTATTTTTACCGTATATAATTCTCATGGATTGGACGATAGTTGTGTTTTTGCTGGCCTTATTTACTACCCAAACAGCCAAGTAGGCTGATTGGGTAGTAAAGAGACAAGTTCTAGCTAGTGTGTGTTTGAGTGTGTGTGCGTGTGTTCTTGCGGGGTGTATGCTTACAAAAATTCTTTAAACATCTAGTTAATTATGGTATTTTCTCGTATTCTCTACTTATAAAACCAAGGAACAGAGCAAATGATTTTATTATTACCTTTTTTGAATCTGTCATTTGAAAAAATGTCAAACATTGTCTTGATTCAGCTAATAATTAGCTGCTTTTCTCTATTTCACATGATTTTGAATTGAATAGCCATTTGAAGATGAAAACTGTCTGGGAAAAAAAGATGAGCTTTTTTTAATCAATTTATAACATTAAAATAATAAAATGACACTTACATAAAAAAGGAAAATATAACTTCAAAAATTATTAATGATAATAAAAATAATCATTAATTCCAGTCCTAGACAGATACAGTAAGCAGTCATTTAATATGAGAAAACACACCACAGACTGTCATTTACTATTCATATGAATCACTTAATAACAGCTTCAAAAATAGCAAGTGGTGTTTATGTAGGACATCACTGTCAGCTGTGCTGTTTTGTGTTGAGAAGTGTGTTGCATGTTTTGTTTATGTGGCCTCTTTCTAGTGAGTGCGTGTGTGTTTCCTCAGAAGCTGCAGTGCTTCCAGGAGGAGAAGAAAAAGGAGATTGTGGCTCTGCGTCAGAGAATCAAAGAGCTGGAAGAGAACCAGCGTGCCTGCAGCCTCAATGACAGTCATGTGAAGAAAAGAAAGATCTAGTTTGATTAGAGACTAACATGCTGTTGACCTGTCAGCTCTGCAGGTGCACAAAGTGGTGACTTTCCTGAGGGGAAGAAGTGACTACATTTCTGCAAAGTCTAACAAAAATTTTGTTTCTTTTCAAAGCAAACTTCCACTTGTCAGAGCTGTTGAGTTAATTTAAAGGTTACATATTGTTTAACCTTGCTGCTTCTTTTGTTTTGTCGTACTTGATTTAGTTTACAGGTTCACCACCTTTGCTTCCAGGTGACCATGTGCAGTGAGCACATTTAAACACAGGCCATATTCCTGTCTAAGGCTTTAATCCAATCAGACGCCTGCATGGGAGTGAGCAGGTGGTGTAGGTGCACTTAGGAGTGAATCAGCACTCCTTTCATTCAAAAAAAAATCATTAAACACTTCTCTCCTATTTTTCCTGTTACCTTGTAGTTTAATTCCCTTATCTCAATTCACACTAACCTGCTGGTGTTGTCATTTTGGAAGGGTTTTGCTCTTGAAGTCTACTTGCTGTAATTTGTTCAAAGATTTCTCATTTTTGTTGTTAAGGATTGCAAAAGTCTGTCAGGAGGATCTGCTTTTTTGGTAGTTTAGCTTCTGCCCTTTTGATCGGTTACAAATGGGTTTCTTTGTTTTGATAAAATATATTAACTCTGCTCTTTAACATTACAGGAAACACCCATAGTAATGCAGTAACTTAGGACTTGAAACCCTTTAGAGCAGAACTCCTCCTTTACTGATTTGGTCTCAACACCAAGGTCCATATCTGTGGTCGATTATGCAGCATGTACAGTTTGTTGGAAGAAAGCAGACATAAATGTGCTTATATTCAGAGGCTGTATCAATGACCTCTGACTATAGTGTCCTCCTGTCCCTCCACTGCTCCTCACAAGGATATCACACCTGAATGAAGATGCTCCGCCCAGTGAAGTGTTGACCTTATGCTTTGTAATCTCTTTATCTGTGCTGCTCAGCCAGCGTCTAAAGGGGACAGAGAGCTAATCTCTATGGGAACATTGGGTAATACCGTTGCATAACATTTCATCTTCACAAAAGCCAGGAGATCAACCATTAGCTGCAGTCAAACAGCCATTTCTTTGACACAAGTTGGAGAGAAATACAAATGGACAAAACATTCTTGTTATACATACTGCAGGTACAAACATGCACATTTGTCATTTGCTGCATTGTTTTCGGCCTTATTTTTCCTGTCCTAAATTGATTTTAGTGATTTGAAGCTATTGGGGTTGGCTGAAATTAAAACAGGATTAGAGTCCATGACACCACCATAATCCGTATGTCTCTAATTGAGAAGGATAGGGTGACACTGGAAGAGGTGAGCTGTGAGGGGTGTGGCCAAAGAAGCCCGTGTTGTCTGTCCACTGGACTAATGGCTCAAACACAAGATCCCCCTCCCCTCCTGTGTTTTCAGCAACCAGTGTACAGTAGTCTGTTAGTGTAGAGATGGAGGCTCTGAGGATGCCAGACTTCAACATGTGAGTGAAGAAGATTCATTTTTTTTGGGTCCTACTGGGCCAAGAGAAGAACTTGTTTTGCACTGCTGCTTGCATGGGATTCTACAGGCTGTAAACTTGGTGAGAAAACCAGAATCTTTTTCTCCATTTTATCTCTACGCTTGGTCTCTCATTGCAGCCAGTGGAGAGTAACAAGTTTCTTGTCTTCAGTAAACTTACAGTATTAGGTGTACAAAGTGTTGCTTAAGACAGATAAGAATTTGTATTGAATATATAGGTGTCATTTGAAATCTGAAGTGATGTGCTAAAGCACTGGAGTGTAGATAAGTGTTAAATAAAAGCTGTAGAAGAGTTTTAGAGTATTTATGCGTGATGTTAAGGGGAAATAAAAAAGAAATTAGATTTCAAGAGGTTAATGGGGGAATGTGATTGCACTAGTATATGTGACATTTTAAATGCTAGCTTCCTCATGACTCATGCAAAAAGCTGTTAGATAAGAGCCATTCTACAGCTGCTTTGTCAATGGATAAAGTGTCTGGTTTCACATGTTTACTCTTTCTAGATTCTTTTAAAACGATTATATCATAAATATTTACTCATTGCATCTTTTTAAAAAATGATGAAGCACTGATATTTAGTATTTCCAGTAGAGTAAATGTGTTTTTTAAAACATCTTATGGGAATTTATTTTGTTGGAGGGGGGAGTTAAACATAATTTGTCCAAATGTACTGTCAAAGACTTAATGGTATCTTTATGTTTTTGAAGATGACCTTATCTTCAGCCTGCTGCAGAAATGCCTGGAAGCCAGTACCAGGTGATGAGCCCCAAGTTCCACCACAGTACCTACAGTCTGACGGACAGCTCTGTTGGCCCAGAGGACGAGGAGGCAGATGCCTCACAGCGCCTAACTCCGCTACAGAAACTAACTACAGACATGTGCAAAGACGAGAATACCATCAAGGAGCTGATCATAGGCCGCAGGGTGGGCTTCTACAAGGTTCGTGGGGAGATAGGCAGTGGGACCTTCTCCAGGGTCAAACTGGCTTTCCATGCCCTGACTAAAGGTAGGTGTACATTCTGGTCTGACTCTCCAACAACAGTTAGCTTTCTCAACCAACAAAGCCCCTCCGACTGTCCATTCTTTAAACCTCCATGTGTTGTCGTCTGTACTACTCATAGATAAAGTAGCTTTAAAGATCCTGGACAAGGCTAGGTTGGACACTCAGGCCCAACGTCTGCTCTCAAGGGAGATCAGCAGCATGGAGTGCCTCCATCACCCCAACGTGGTGCATCTGTATGAGGTGGTGGAGACACCGAGCCGCCTCTTTCTGGTGCTGGAGTATGCTGGGGGAGGAGACCTCCACACCAGGATCTGCAACGAGGGAAAGCTGTCTGACAACACCAGCAAGATCACCTTTGCCCAGATCCTCTCCGCCATTAAATATATGGTTGGTGACAAAAAGACATTTCTGATTGCTTTTTTTTTTTTGGTTCGTTTGTTTGTATTTCTCGTTATTCAGTTCAAATGACTCATGATGGTGATAAATGAAATATTTGGAGGCATACCAAGAAAGCAGCAGCTTTTAAGTGTAGAAGGTTAATTAAAAAACTCATAGATGATACAGTATTACACAGGGGAGACAAAAAGTAGTAGAAGGAACAAAAACATTTATGGAAGTGCAGTTTAAAATTAGTTTTTTCATTCAGTAGTTTAGTCATGTTTATAGGTCTTAATAGATAGAAATAAAAACCTGCAATAAATACAAACAGAAGACAATTTTAACCTTGATCTGCAATTCACAACTGTTTTTATTTTAAATGCATTTACCTTTCCTACCTTTACCTACTTTCGGAGGCAATCAATTAATCCAGTCTCGGAAAATAAAAATTCTAAGGAATCATAATAACAGAGCTGTAGAGGACCCAAAGGTTAAGATAAAATGTAAAAGCAAGACATAATATTCAATACTGTGAAATGAAACATCTGGGGTTAAAGGTCCTGCAGAAAATCTATGGCCTCAGATCTTTTTGAAAGTCAGAAAAATCCTAACAGCCTGTATGTTTTGCTGTGCAGCACAATATCAACATCATCCACCGGGACCTGAAAGCAGAGAACATTCTGTTCACCAGCAGCGGTTGCATTAAGGTGGCGGACTTTGGATTCAGTAAACGGGTTTCAAATCGCAATGACGCTCTCGACACATTCTGTGGCTCACCGCCCTACGCCGCCCCGGAGCTCTTCAGGGACGAATACTACTTGGGGCCTCCAGTGGATGTGTGGGCCATGGGTGTCCTGCTTTTCTTCATGGTAACTGGCACCATGCCGTTTCGAGCTGAAACCATGGGGAAACTGAGGCGCTGCATAATCGAAGGCGCCTACACCGTCCCTCCCTGGGTGCCCGGCCCCTGTCAGAGGCTCATTAAAGGCATCTTGAAGACGGTCCCGGCTGAGCGCTGCGCTGTCGACCAGATGCTGGGCTGTGATTGGCTCTTACCTGTGGAGTTTCCCTGGTCTTTCATGCCTCCAGAACCATCCAGCCCTCTACAGAGCCTGCTGGATTCAGAGCTTGGAGATCTAGAGGAGGAGGAGGAGCAGGTAAGGAGGTCGTTGGAGGAGCTCGGCTTTACTGCTGAGCACCTACGGAACAATCAGCTCAAAGACAGCAGAAATCCCGTCACCGGGGTGTATCGAATCCTACTGCATCAAGCCCAGAAGAGGAGGGGTTGGGACTGCCTCCCAGTAGTCAGAGGGATGGTCAGGGACCCCAAGAGGGAGGGGCTGCGGGCCTACAGGGGCCTCAGACACACCTCCAAGTTCTGTGTGCTTTCATAACAAACTGGTAGAAGCTTCAGCCCAGTTTTTATACAGACTTCTTTTATAAAAACTTGTACCTAGTAGCAGTAGTGATTTTTTAAAATTATTTTTATGATTCACAAAGTTTTTGGGTTATTACTTGTAGTTTTTTCTGACTGCTAAATTTTTACAGTTTGTAGTTTTGATACATTTTGTTTTACTTGTTTCAGTGCAGCTTTTTATGATAGCCTAATATAATATATTATATTTAAATATAAGTGCCTGATAAATTAAACCAAGGTAAGATGTATGACAGAATATATGTGCATGTGCTCACCTTAAAACGTTTTACTATCTCAAATTATTTGATTTCCATAATTTCTAGAGGCCTGTAAATGTGAAAGTGTCCATTATTTTAAAAAGGAGAGAAAAAGAAAAGTCAGAAAAAGTAAACATATTTGTTTGAGCAAGTTTTTCTTCTTTTAGACACTTCAAAATTGGGAATATAGCGACAAATTATCTTTGCAAGTTCTCAGAGCCATGAAAACAATTAGTTTATCATGACTGCAGCTAAAAAAATATACCTGTTAAAGATTAATTTCTTGTCAGTCAACTCATCCAGTAGAACTTTCATCTGTTTGTGCAGCTGATTTTTGCTTTTTCTAATCCTTTTGAGTGCACAGAGGAGGTTTAGTGAACAGCATTGTAAGTTTTTTTAAAGGGAAAGCTCCTAAACACTTGAGCCAATTCTGTCTTTTGTAAAGTTCCTTTTTGTTTATTAAAAAAAAGTCAATAAAGTGGTTAAAAAAAGACGATGCGTCACGCAGATTTCATTGTTGGGGCGCGGAGCAGGTGGCTGCTGCTGCACCCAGCTGATCTCGCGTCTTTGTGGCCTGTTTACCAAAGTTTCATCAAGCGCGTGCGAGTAAATAGTAGGCCAGTCTCGACAGCAGCTGGCAGGACACCAGATGATACTTAGGACCCCTCTCCGTCTCCACAACCGGCCCAAACCGGCCAGGACCAACCCGACTGCCCCCTCTGGCGCTGAAAGCTGACTACCCCCGGCTCCTCCCAGCCCTGCCCTGCCCGACCCCCATCTGCAGGAAGCGGCAGATGGCGCGGCGTGGCTGCGGAGACATCTGCAGGCTAGACAATAGGCGCTCTGTGCGGACCGCTGGAGCTGACAGGCCCAGAGCTCCGCTATTGTGCGCTGCGCCATACACATGCAGATGAGGTCTGCTGTAGGAGGGACCGAAGAGGCTTTTTTTTTTTTATTATTACAGGAGCAACATCTAGCA
>JAUZTA010000014.1:7612481-7622498 GCA_034780835.1 Ctenochaetus striatus | reverse complement strand
CCGGTGAATGGTGCAGTAGCAGCAGTGGGGTGGGGGGGGGGTCACCCTGATGTTTTGTTGGGCCCTGCTGCCCATGCATCAGATATTACACCCACACCTACACCTCCCAGAGAGAAGGGGGTAGCAGTCAGCTGATCTGAGGCCAGGTGAGAGAGGGAGGGAGGACTGAGCTGCAGCTGTTGGCGCTGACGCGAGCACGCTGGGGCTTCGGCGAGCATGAGCAGCATAAAGGGAGGTGTGTGCTGGCCGAGGCCTGCTGGGGGTATCAGGTTGTCGTTACACAGATTGTAAATGTGCTGCAGGATTAGTGACCGTCCTACTGGGTTTGCAGGGGCCACAAATGAGCGAATGTATGTGTGTGTGTGTGTGTGTACACGATAGCGGAGTGTGTGTGTGTGGGTGTCTCATGGCATCAGCAGACATATTCTAATCTTTTTCTCTCTCTAATTATAGTCTGGTCAAACGTGAAACTAAAGCCCTTTGTTTTCTCTCGCAGCTTTTTTCTTTTTTTTTCTTCCCCCTTCAGCTCCAGCTGAGCGCTTTGGCTCCAGGCAGGCACAGCATGGCCTCCCTTTGCCTGAGTTTCAGAGCTGCCCGCTGATATTATGACTACCAGCGGTCAGCCGGCTCCACGGTATCATGTCCTCAGCCAGAGGCACTGTGGGATAGCCTGCTTTGTCCCTCTGTGTCCTTACAAAGCCTTAAATGTTGGTTTCAACCTTGCGAGTGTCGGTGGCTGTCAATCAAGCCTGACCCAGGAGTTACAGGCAAGATTAGCCGGGATTAAGAAGAGTTTGTGACTAATGCCTTTTAAGAGATAGGTGGGAAAATGTTTGTGAAAGTGCTGAAGACCCTTTTCAGAACTCGATACTTTTATTCAGAAACATCCTGATTGTGTCTGTCAGGAGGGGAAAGACGCAATCCGGCTTTAACAAAAACCTCATAATTCGTCTCCAGTGACTACTTGTGAGTGGATTTCCACTTTGCACTCAACACAAATCAATACAACACACTCATCAGCATCGCTGTTTTCTTTTATTTTGTTGATATTTCAAGGATAATGCGATAAATCAGTTTGTTCAAAGTGCTGATGAACCTGTTGAATTATTCGCATTACGCAAGATTCACAATATTTTTATGACTCTCTTGCTGAAACTATTAACACACGTAGCCGTGATTACACTCATAAAATCACAGCCTCACAGACGGGCTTTTAACATGTTTTTGTGCAAAAGTCTTTTGACTTTCTCCTGCAACAATATAAATCACAGTTTGATAGTAAACACACGACGCTTGGTCAGTAAAACAATGTGACAGGATAGTTAAAAAAATGAACTTTAGGCATTAAGACAGCACAGAGCCACCACTCACGACATGACCGAACATTTTCAGCGCAGCTATTGCTTAAAAGCTGCATTTAAACTCTATCTAGGTCATGTTGGAAAGGCAGTCTGAACGCAGTCCAAACCTCCCTGCCACAAAATATTATGCCATGGGATGCGTCCCATTGCTCCCGCTTAGCAACAGGCCCGGAGACAAACATGCATCAGTGTTTGCCTGCAAACGAAGTTAAGGTCATCACTTTCTCATTCTTGCCCTTTAGAGAGATGCTGTGCACAACTTAAATCTAAAATATGGACTGTAGGTGTTTATTACAAAAGATGATGAAATGCAGAGTGAGAGCTGTATGAGCACCAACAGATGATCCAGATGTTTGCCAGATGGAGGCTATAAGAAGGGGTTTTTGAGTGGCAAAAATGAAATATTGATAAAACACAGAGCCACAAAAACGCAGGCTGAGTCAAGATGTAGTCGGCTAGATGACATTTAATCTCTAAATGTCTTCTGCTTTCTTCTTTGAGGAAGCTGACGGAGAATTTCTCCCACTGATTTCCACTCTGATCTGAACCGTCTCTACTCTGAGACTGTGCGAGCATCTGTCATCCCCATCCCCAACTTGGGCTGGACTAAAGTGTGGGAAACCCTCAATCTTTTACCGAGCTATAAACCTTAAGCAGTATTTGCAATTTTCAGCATCGGGGTTTCTTCCTTTTCATTACCAGTAAGATTTATTCAACTGTTTTTCTAAATGGCTTTGTTGTTATAGGCTATTTAGTGAGTCATTAAGCCTTCACAGAGCTGATCGAGGTAATTTCAACAGTTTTGTTTTGCTTCAGGCATCGTTCTGAGCAGCGGGGTGCGATGAAGGCTGATCGAGGGTTCGGGGGGGGGTTTCGATGGCAGGAGGCAGAGAGGGCGATTAAACCTTGGCAAAAAAAAAAAAAAAAAACGTACAAAACAAAAAAAACCAACAGCATGCTTCAGCAGTTCAGTGTCAGTAATAAATGTATCATAATGAGCCATTAACAAAATAAAAGCACCTAAATCCTAAATCCATTTATTTTAGGGATTAATGATCCCTGATTGGCTGAATTACTTACGGCCAGTTGGAGGGGCTTATCAATGAATCAGTAACTGGAGCTCTTAACAAAGCACACATCTACGGGTAATCCCTCCTTTCAGAGAGCTCCCCTGCTTGTTTGCTTTCTTTATCCCCTTCTGCTGTGTTATTGTCACTCTGCGGCTTGGCACAGGTGAGGTACGGCAGAGCCAGTATGCAGAGAAAAAGACAAAGTGAAAGAAGAGAGATAAGGATGAGAGAAGACTGGGACTGAGAGCAAGAAAGATGAGAGTGGGGAAAGAGTAGAGGAAGATATGAGATGAAGAAAAGAATGTGAAAAGCAAGAGAGTGTAAAAGTAAAAGACAGGAAGGGAAAAAGAGGAATGACACCCTTAAAAGCAGCTAATCAACAAGTGTGTTTTACTGAGTAACTTGTAACTTGAATTCTCGACATTTAGAAGCAGATTACAAAGTTTGTTTTTCCAGGAAACTTCCCAGAAAATCATTGCAGGACATTGCAGAGTCATACATCCCGTAAAAGTATTAACATTTTATTTCCCAACTTGAAGATGGAATGCTGTTTCAAAATCTTCTCCACATCGCTGAGAAAATTTAATTCTGGTGTTGAAATGCTGAATTCCTTTAGTATTTCTCTTTTCTTTCTCTTTTTGGCATGAATAAAAATGAAAAAAAAAACACTGCATATTGTATCACTCAACACTGGTTCGCACTTTCCTGCCTGAACAAAAGTGCATATTTGATGCTGTTGTCTTTTGAATTCGGGTGTGAGGACATCTTTTAAAACGCGATTAAAGAAGTAGGTTTAAATATGGAAAGTTAAAAAAAATTGCAAAAAAAAAATATTTATATTAGTTCAAAACCGTAGAATTTAAGATCTCACAAAGTTTTCTGCCTCTGAATCTCCAGAAATAATAAAGTGGACGTGACCTCAGTGTTTTCAGTGGAAACTGAGTCATAATTTCAGTTCTTTAAGTCAGCGATAACGAAAACAAATACCATCTGATTTATAGGAACCAAAGGGAGGAGAAGTACGAGGAACTGGAGATGAGTAAATAAGAGAGAGTTAGTTAGAAATAGAGAGGAGAGAAAAGATTTGAAAATCACCAGAGAGTAGAATATGAGCAAAAGACAATGTGAACAGAAGAACACGGGAACTAAGCTGGAAGGAGAAAGGGAGTCAAATGACAAACATGAAAGTGAAGAGAAAGTAAAAGGAGAGGAGTGAAGAACACAAGGAGTGGAACTGTGTGAAGAAGACGAGTGTAGAAGAGAGAAAAAGAATTCAAGATAGAAGAATGAAGAAGAGCAGGAAGTAAAATTGGAAAGAAGAGGGGACTAATGACAAAAAACCACAGAAGAGCAGAGGGGAGAAGAATGGAAGAACGTAGGTCCCATGATTGAAAAAGGTTGAATGCAGGAGAAGAGAAGAGATTGAGGGACTTAGGAGAGGAGAAGAAAGATGGAAGAAGGGAAATAGTAGAGGAATAGAAAAAGAGAAAGCACAAACAAAAAAAAAGGACACGAAAGAGGAAACGTTGAGAAGGGAAAAGAGAAAGGAGAAGTGGGAAGAGGAGCAAAAAAAGAGATGGAAAAAGAAAAATGCAGACGAAACAAGAGGGTAGAAGAAAGTAGAAGGGAGGAGGAGAAGAGGATAAAAGCCTCCCGTTGTTTTCCTCATGAACACGGTTGGGTCAGGCAAGGGGCAGCTTCCCAGGGTTATTCCACAAAGACAGAGAAGAGGAGATGCTTTCAGCCCACAGAAACACATGAAGCTTCTTCCTTAACACACACACACACACACACACTCATACACACACACACACACACACACACACACACACACACACAGTGATAAGGTCTGAACTAAAAGACACAAACCGCAAACTGCAGACCTCATGTTGCTTCTATATCAAGTCCCTCAATTTCCTCCCCCACAAACCGATGTGTACTAACTGACTTCTTTAAACAACACTCCGTGGAAATCTGTGGTTCCTGATTACAGCCTCTAGGGGGAACCCTTTAAGGGGCCCAAAAAAGGGGGGGTTGGGGGGGATCAGGCATCGGTCATGTGATGTGATGTCACCCGATGGGGTCTGTCCATCCTGTTGCCCTCGGGGTTGGGAGGTCTCGATCACCCTCCCTTCTGCCGTCCCATCATTCATTGCTTTTTTGCCGCTGGGAAGTTAAAGCCATTATTACTTAGTTGTCTAATTATATACACACATCTGTCCATGGACCCACAAACACACACACACACACACACACACACACACACACAGAATGTATTTAAACACATAATGTGTCTGCCAGGGGGCTCAGTCCGACTGGGCGTTGACAGTGGAGAGATGGGAAAAATGGAGCCTGTAAAGTATAGACAGTTCTCTGTTTCTGTTTTTTTCCTGCTGGGAACAAAACCAGAGGAGGTGAATAATTGGCCTCAGATTGAAAACACATTGCTGCTTGTGGGAAGGCACCTCGGATAGTTAAAAACTAAAACAGAGGCCGGAGAGAGAGAGAGAGTGGAAGCACAGACAGGGAAAAATGAGAGCGGACGTTCTGTTTATGGATCCTGGTGGTCCCGACTGTGCCAATCGCTAACTCGTCCTTCAGTGCAGCTGCAGCCACACTGTGTGCCAGGCAGACAGACAGACAGCGTCTTCTGTTTAACTTACATGGAGGTTCGAATCTGTCTGTTTGCAAATGAGGTCTCGCTTCCACATGCTGTGGAAAAAAAACAAAAAAAAACAGGCAAAACCGATGCCGGAATCACAACGAGATGACTTTTTCAATCAATTACTGAGAAAAATAACAATGTTTTGCTTTATTGGTTTCAACACAAAAAGTAGAAGCCACAATGTTAAAATATTAAATAGCCTGCTGTCTAAACACAGGCGCTGTAGGTGGGGTTGTTTACTTCAGGGCTCAAAATTTCTGGAAGTTATTTCATTTAATTTGGTATGACATAAAATATTTTTTTTGCATTTTCACAGCTACTTAAATATTGATTCATTATTGATTTATTATTGGAAACAATATAATTCACTATTTACATTAAATGCATGCTAACCTACGGCCACGTCGCGTCTGTCGGTCCAAATGAGCATCTGTTTGTTGAATAAAAATGGATACAGTCACAAAGTCAAAGCTTTGTTGGACCGAGTGCTAAACAAATTTCCTGATCTTTCACTTCAAATTACATCAAAGCTCAAACTAAACACAGGCTCGGAAAAAAAGAAAGAAAAATGAGCAAGAAACCAAAAGCACGCTCGCAAAAATGTACTTGACTAAAAAAAAAACTGATGTTGATTCATGCTGGACTACGATCATCAGCTGACCACAGTGTATATTTTCCTCAGAAACACACTCAGTGTGTGAGTTATTTGATTTGAGTGACCTGAACTCTTTCAAGATGAATATTCCTGACTGTGTGTGTGTGTGTGTGTGTGTGTGTGTGACAGCAGCTTCTCCCCCTGTCTTACATGGATGAGGTGGGTTAATTACTGACTACGCCATTCTGGTGTCAAAGAGGTCAAAGCAGCAACAGCAGCATGGGGTTAGTGTCAGTCAACACACACACACACACATAGACACACAAGCACAAGCACACACAGCAGGACTCCGTCATTCAGTCAGTGTAAAACTGCAAGGGGGCCGACGGAACGGCCCATAAACCCCCTCTGTGCCGAACATGCTTGTTCAGGTTGCCATGACGCTGGTTTGAAACAACACAATGTTCCGACAACAGAATCGGCGCTTTGGACAAACGCATAGTGTTCATGCCTGCAGGTGTATACATGCAGACACACACACACACACACACATACATGGGCCCAGACACAGAAACACATGCGCCTCCTCTACCAGCTCTAATGCCACATAACTTCAGGAGGCCCACAGCGGCTCCTGTTAAAATAAACCTACTAAAATATGTCCCATCAGCACCTGCCACGTATCTACAGAGCACCAGGATGCTGAGGACCAATGCACCAATTGTATAATGAATAAATGATTTTTCAATTTTACCCCTGCAGAGCAAGCAGCAAGTTGAACCTCTTAAAGAAAAAAACGGTTCAACATCTCAGGACGCCTCCCATCAGACGAGCTGCTAGCTGTGCTCGGCTGATATCGATCTGACACCTTAGACTCTGAGCTGAGGTCAGGGGTGACTGACAGCCCATTATTCAGCCTGAGAGCCCCGTGTTTGGTCAGTGTCTGAGCCCAGGTGACGGAGTGACCTCGCTGTCGTCCATCTTAGGAGCTGCTGAGGGACGGAAGGTGAAGTTTAAAAAAGTCTCTTTAACAAAACTCAATTCCCCATGAAGTGCTTCATTCACCTCAGTCCCTCCTTTCTCTCTGCTCCTGCTCCGTGTGCATCTCAGCAGCCTTTTCTCACTTCTTAACTAAAAGCTCTTTAATTTAGTTATTTAGAAATTAAGCTTTTTGCTTCTTTTAATTGCACAGAAACTGCCTCTCCTTTCCCCCTAGAAATGTGCAACACAGATTAGAACTTCTATTACATTTTCTTTCGACTAATTTCCTCCTTTTATCAACAATGCAGAATTACTTTTTATGAATCCTAAGTGAAACTATTTGCTGCACTGATGCACTTTTGTTAAATGAGCACAACTGTTGCTCTGAGCGAGATTCAGAAGTTAAGAGGCTTGTTTATACGAGAACAACAGACGGCAGACATGCACAGGGTTCTCTTTACATCGTCTCTATAGGTGGAAATGTTCACACACTCCTGTTTGTTTGGTCTGAACTTCAACAACTAAATATAAAAGAAGCAAAATGGATCAAAAATCCAACGTAAACAGTCATCCTTACTACTTAAAAAAAGCTATTTTGATTGTTATGGTGTTTAAAGTTGCTAATTTCTATAGGCAACCTCTTTTCTTCCAGCTTTTTATTTATTTGTTTGTGAGCTTACACGACATGTACAGCATCTAACACACTCACTCATTGAATTAGCTTTAATTGGGCTTTATTTGTGTGTAGATGTAGATTTTAGCTGAGCACCAGTGTTTCCACACCTTCATAAAAATCTAATTCAGTGATTTAATAGTCTTTCTGGGCCTAATTACCTTTTTTATTTAAGACACTAACAAGGCAAAGTTTGGGACACAGTTAATTGCTGTCACTGAACTTCTTTTGAAAAAACTGAATGTGTGAGCACCTCTGAGTTGTGCTGAGTTCCACTGATGTAACACAGTGTGCTCTCTCACTTTCTGCCCCACCAGCAGGATGAAGCCTGCTTAGCACTGAGTTATAAAAAAAATTCCTAAAAAACTTCAATTTCTACTCTTGAACAAAATACATAAACTTACTCACTTTCAACCACTTACATTCGTTTATATCCATTTCAAAAACTTCTAAAACTTCCCCTCACACATATAAACATTTAGGGGTTTTCAAAGAACCAACAGTGAAGCACATTTCAATTGATTTCCACCGCTGTTTTCAGGAGGAAAAAAAAGAAAGAAAAGGAAGCATACACTATCACTCAGAGGCGAGGCTAATGCAACCCCCCCACCACACCCACCACACACACACACACACACATACATGCACACACACTCAGAGACTCAGATGTGAGTTACCCTGAGCAGCACTGAATTCTACAGGAAGGCCCCACTTGAAGCGCGCTCGACTAACGCAGTCCTGATCCTCGCCCAGAGGGGGCCCAGAGTCAGACCTCTGACCTCCCTCCCCAGGGGCGATCCGAGCCCCCTGTGCTGCCCTATCACTTTACTGCACCCCAGAGAACCGCGGCCCCGCCCGCCCGCCCTGGGCCTTCCACACTCTGAACCCACAACCAGAGGAGGGGGGGAGGGGGGAGGGGACGGCGGTGAAGAGAGGAACCCACAGCGTCTGGACTCAATCACCCGCCCATGACAAGCCTGCAAAGCTCTCACACACCACCACCGCTGCATGCGCACGTACGCACACACTCCAACACCAGCACTTATCCACCAGTGAGGTCTCACACACATCAAAGTGCGGTAGAGCTGACTTGGTTGAGTAATAGGCGTTTTGTGGGGAGATGGTGAAATGCTAAAAACTAAGGCTTGGAAAATTTGTTGTGTTCATGGTTCTGAGAAGGGGGAGGGGGGGAGAGAAAGAGCGAGAGAGGATTATATTCAGGGGTTTGAAAGAGAGAAAGAGGAGGTGAGGCTGGGGGGGGGGCTGGAAGTGGCAGAGTGAAAGATTGAGTAGTGAGAGAAATGAGACAGAAAAAGCCAAAATGATGTGAGAAAATTTTAGGGATGTAAGAGGGCAACGGGAAAGGGCACATCTTTGATTTAAAACTCCCATAGGTCCTGTATAAGAGCTAGGTGGTCCGTGCATGTGTGTATGTTTGTGTGTGTGTGTGTGTGTCTGCACTTGGTTGTGAGGCAGCTGAGTTTATACGTACGGTCCGATGTCACATACTAAGGCCCTTAACGTCAACAGCTCCTTACCCAGCACAACCTCTTAAGACACACTCCTACACTCAGAGAAAAGGGGGAGAAAGCCGTGGTGTCCATTTGCACAGAAAGGCATCACTAAGGAGAAATTCTTTTCTTTGCATTGCAATGGAAAAAATGCAACTCGTAACTCTCAGTCAGTGCTTTACTATTGACTGCACAGCCTGAAGGTTGACAGCAGACAGTCTCTAAAGTCTCCCAAGGGGCCATTACAGCATGCAAGGCGAGGGTCACATACACACAGCTGAGGGCATAAGTAGGTTAATTTTAACATGTAAAGAAGTAATGAGTGGAGAAGTTGACTTCGGAACTGTCCTTGAAATTCAGTATTTTTCTCTCTGTCCCTTTGCTGTGAGCGCTAGAGAAGGTCTGGCTGCAGCTGGAGACGAGGTCTGGCAGAGAGATGCTCCAGCTGGTTTGTCATGGTGGTCCCTCAAGATTCTTCAGGTGGGGAACACTTTTTTGGAGATGTGGTGGGGACTTGGAGTCAAATCATCAACTAAGTGAGAGATTAAAGAAAACCTGACAATTTTCTTCTCTATCCCCCTTGTATTAGGCTTATAGCATCCTTTGCACACCTCACACTGTGTGTTTGAAACAAATGCAAGCTGATACAAGTGTGTGTGTGTGTGTGTGTGTATGTTGCTGCAGGTACAAGTGAGAGGATGATCCCTACTGTGTGTGTGTTGTGTATTAAGTTCACAGTAGTTTCATGAGTTGTGAAAATTAAAAAAAACAGTTAAGTCCAACAAAGTTAAGAAAAAAAAAGTTATGTAAAATTATTAGATTGAATTAAATCAACATCTGCTGAGTCACATGCACAACTGTTAAGTTTGTTTTGCTATCCAGTTTTATTCTAAGTTTTATAGTTAAATTCTGTTTAATTTTACTCTCATTGCTCTCATTGTTCCCATCATCATCAAAGGAAAAAAAATCAAACTTTGCATAATATGCATTAATGCACACAGAATGTATTTGATCACATCAAGACCCAATTGTTCCGAGAGCACCTTGGCACTTAACCTGACTCGTCTCTTTGCCCTTTAAGGTATAAGTCAGGTGGTCCAAAACCCAGCACTTAATGTTGATTGGTTGATTGTTGAATCTCAAATGCTGAGATTGTTACTG